>OX016541.1:114980062-115101475 GCA_943590905.1 Sphaerophoria taeniata | reverse complement strand
TTGTTTCGGTCAAGGCCAAATACAAGCAAGCTTCGAGTGTTTATATTGAATTTCTTAGTGAAATTTTAGAGGCATCACGCCTGTATGAAAGCAAAGTGAAGACGATTAAGGGAAGGGATAAAGTTGACAACGAAGACAGTAAACAGTCGTATATGAATAATATCTGTGGCAATAAGACAGAGAAGCTTATGTCAACATAAGTGATTTTTGAGTTTTAAATGGATTGTTTTATTTTATTTAGCTTAATCCAAGCTTTGACTTAATTTAAAATTAACACTACCTTAAAACTATGTTTTTTTTTTTTTTGGTTCTTGTTATCGATTTCAAAAGTTAAATCGTGTGGGCCCTTAGGCCCACTTAAAAGCTCTTTATTGGACAAGAACCAAAACAATTTATTTTGTTGAGGATGTTTTAATGTGACCAATTATTTTAATTAACTTTTGAATTAGTTTAAGTAGGCTTTTTTGGTCAATTTGAAATTGAATGCAAATAAAACAAGTTTATTTCATCTTTTTCCCGACGTTTCGTCGTTATTCACGACTTCTTCAGGGGTGTATCTAGATTTTTATTTTGATAAATAATTTTACATATTTAATATTTTTAGAACACTTACTGATTGAATTTATTTTGTGAGATTTACATTGGATGAATTCTTTTTGAATATTTTATTTTTAGAAAATTTTTTGAAATTGAACAAACGAAATAAATTAACACAAAAATAATTTAACATAAAAAAAATTTATTTTTATTTATTTTTTTCTTTTTTATTTTTCTTCTTATAACTAACTAAAGTTAAGGAGGTCGAGGGGTAGGGTCTCAAGGAAGCGGGTAAAAGTAAAGGGTATTTTTTAGTTGGGATTTATAGATGTTGAAATCAAATACAGAAGTTGCAGCATTACAGTGACGAAGAATTCATAAGCACTTTGAAATCTACATTTCTGTCTTACCCCCATTTAAAAAGAACTCTCCGTTGCAAAGATATCGTACGTTTCATAAACGCTTATGTTTTTAATGCCATACATTGCATTCGACAGAAAAGCTTATGTTGTTCAATTCTCTTATGTCTTCCAAATTTAGTTATTATGATTTAACAGAAACGCTTATGTCGTATGAAATCTTTTATTTATTTTACTTTGTTAGCGATATTGAAATCAATAACATAAATAATAAATAAAATAAACAGCTTCATTCGAGTTTTTTTAGGAAACTTGTGTATACTTAAATTTGTTTGCTAAATTTTAATTGTATTTTAACCACACTAAGCTCTTTTGTAAAAATTAATAAAATCACAAACCAGATATATTAGGTTTGATAGAACCTCTTATGTCAACATAAGATATTCTATCGAATGTATTTTTCCAAATAACATTTTAGATAAAAATCCATTTTTCTCGAAATCAAGTTTTTTGACATAAGCTACTCTGTCTTATTGCCACAGATATACAGGTTCCTCCTTGTGAAACGGAAGTTTTTAGCGGCAATTTCTTGAAATGGCCAGCATTTAGGGACATGTTTACTGCACTTTATATCAAACATTCGAAGCTTAGTCCCGTCCAAAAGCTATTTCATTTAAGGGCTAGAACACGAGATGAAGCTTTAAAAATAGTTTCAAAATTCGAAATAGTTGATGAAAATTTTGACGCGGCGTGGCTAGCCTTAAAAAGTCACTATGAGAACAAACGCGTTATAGTTAACAGCCATCTTGAGATTTTATTCGATCAACCAATTATCGCTACAGAATCGGCGTCAGCGTTAAGAGAGTTGCAAAGTAATATCAATGATGCGCTTGTAGCGTTAGGCTCATATGACATTGAGGTTAGCAAATGGGATGCATTCATCACATATTTAGCTGCCACGCGACTTCCTTCACAAACTTTAGCGCTGTGGGAACAATCATTAGGAAAGCCAACTGAGTTGCAAACATAGGATAGCATGAACACTTTTCTGTCGAACAGGTATCGGGTTTTAGAAAGCGTAGCCGACATGCATCAAGGGAATGCAAAGGCACTGGCTTCAAAATCAAAACAAGCTTCCACGCGTGTTCATACACACCATGTTCAAGTAAACTCCCAATGCAAATTATGCCACGGGGCACATGCATTACGGCTTTGTCCAGATTTTCTAAAAATGACCGTTTCACAAAGGAGAAACACGGTCCGCAAATTCAAACATTGTTTCAATTGCCTTGCTTATACACACATTGTATCAAAGTGCAAGAGCAATAGCACATGTTTTCATTGCAAAGGCAAGCGCCATTCACTACTTCATTATGAGAATGCTATAGCTTCAGAAAGCATAGCCCCTAATATACAGTCCACTACAAGTTCACCCCCCATTAATAGTCAGAGTTTTTTCCAAAGTCTACCCAGCGTTGGAAGATCATCGAGTGATAAGTCAAATGCTTATACTCAATCGTTCATTACCAAATCCAAAAGCACCACTCTTTTTGGCCACAGCAAGGGTGATAATCCATCAAAATCGAGAGGATTTTGAATGGCGCGAAAGCCCCGTCTTTTCAACTTCGTTGTCTTTTTATAACGAAGTTTCCTTAAATGAGGAAATACAGAGATTTTGGCAACTAGAGGAGTTACCACAAACCTCAATGTTAACAGAAGACGAACAACATTGTGAAACGCTTTATCAAGAGTCCACTTACCGAGATGCAACTGGTCGATATGTAGTGCGACTTCCCTTTAAAGAAGATTTTCTCAAAACCCCAAGTTTGGGAAATTCGGAGGATATTGCCAAAAAGCGATTCCTACGCAATGAAAAGCGTCTTTTAAATGAACCCGAATTCAAAAAGGAATATGATTCGGTATTGGCAGAATACGTGGACTTAGGCCACATGAAGCCAGTCAATTCGCTGTTAAATGCTTCTAGTGCATCTCAATATTTCATGCCACATCACGTGGTCGTTAAACCAGAAAGTCTCACAACAAAGGTCCGTGTTGTATTTAACGCATCCTCCGCCTCTTCGAACGGGAAGAGTTTAAACGATGTTTTGCATCCGGGTCCTGCGTTACAAACCGACATTACTCGTTTGATATTAAATTGGAGACTCTATAGATATGTATTTAACAGCGATATTGAAAAAATGTATCGACAGATCAAGAAACACCCTGACCAAACCCCATTTCAAAAAATCTTCTTCCGTGAAAATCCTTCAGATCCATTGACCGTGTTTGAAATGCTCACGTTAACATTTGGAGTAAATTGCTCCCCCTATTTAGCAATACGTACGTTGCAACAGTTGGCATCGGAAGTTAAAGATTCTCACCCCCTCGCGTCTTCAATCCTTCAACAGGAATTATTCGTAGATGATGTACTGTCAGGTGCACACGAACTTTCTATCGCATCCAAGGCTCAGACTGAGCTAATATCCGTCTTAGGAACAGCGGGCTTTCATTTGAGAAAGTGGACCGCAAACGCGGAAGAGTTGTTGAGACACCTACCTAAAGACTCTCTTCTTAACGAGGACTTTTTGCGAATCGATGATAAAAGTTCAGTTAAGACTTTGGGTATCAAGTGGAAGGCGACGTCAGACACCTTTTCGTTTTCAGTTCACGAAACTCCGCAGTCTGGTCATAATACTAAACGTTCTGTGCTGTCAGTAATCGCAAGATTATACGACCCGATTGGGTGGTTGGCCCCGATCGTGGTTACGGCAAAAATAATTATGCAGCAAATATGGAAGGATAAGACCGACTGGGATAGTGATCTGCTTCCAAATACTGAGCAAGATTGGATTGCCTTTGTTTCATCGCTGCCAAAAATATCAAGTTTGCACATTCCACGTTGGGTTGAATATACTCCTGATGCTGTTTCACAGATACATGGGTTCTGTGACGCATCCGAGAAGGCGTATGCTGCCTGCATATATCTCCGTATAGAAAATAACAACAAAATCACTTCTCATTTGCTATGGTCAAAGTCAAAGGTTGCACCGGTAAATACTCTTTCGTTGCCACGTTTAGAACTACAAGGGGCAGTTCTCTTGCTATTCAGCCTAAGGTTCCAATCAAAATGTGGACTGATTCCACGATCGTGTTAGCGTGGCTCAAGAAACATCCCAGTTGTTGGAAAACCTTCGTCGCTAATAGGACGGCGGAGATTTTAAAGATTACGTGGGCTACAGACTGGTCTCACGTTTCATCGATTGACAACCCCGCAGATCTTGCAACGAGAGGAGTGTCTCCTTCCGAATTGCAACAAACCAGTTTATGGTGGAAGGGTCCGCAGTGGTTGTCACTTCCCGAATCAGCCTGGCCACATTCTGAACCTGAATCGTTTGATGAAGCCCATTTAGAAGTGAAAAAACATTTGCAACTCAGGTAACTGAAATAAATCCAGATTTTGAGAACGACCTAAGTAGATTTTCCAAATGGCATCGAGCCATATGTGCACTGGCGTACATACTTCGCTATTGTAAGGCGATCTTGAAAAGGGGCGAGATTAAACAATCTTCAGGGTTAGAATTATCTCATGATCAAATTTTGGTAGCAAAGAAGCGATTTACCATTTGGACACTGTTGAGTTCCCCAACGTTGAAAACAAATATAGACTTCAAATTTTGTTATGTTCTCCAACGTTGAAAAGAAATATAGACTTCAAATTTTGTTATGTTCTCCAACGTTGAAAAAAAATATACAGACTTCAATTTTAATTAAACAAAACTTATTTATTTGAAATTCATTCGGTTTTTTTTTATATTTTAAATAAAGTGAACTAGCTGTGTGCGACTCTGTTGTAAGACTGAAAACATGATGGATACAAATCTTTTTCAAAGGCAAATTTGAATGCAAAACTATATCAAGAATATTTTGCTGACAAAGATGTTTTGATGACAGAGAATATTATTCTTTGTATTCAATGCAACGAGATATTTTGTTTATCCCAAAGTTTTGAGAAGAGATATTTTGATGACAAAGAATATTATTCCTTGAATTCAATGCAACGAGATATTTGTTTATCCCAAAGTTTTGAGAAGAGATATTTTGATGACAAAGAATATTATTCCTTGAATTCAATGCAACGAGATATCTTATGTTTCTATAGACTTCACAATTAATCGAAAAGTTATGTATATGGGGTAGTTAGGTTCATAACACGTCCCCCCTTAAAATAAAATTAATTTAAATTTTTAATGTAAAATTAATTTTAATTTACAAGGTTATAATCTGAACCGAAATTGTTTCTTGGATTTCTAATTGACTTCCTAGGTTTAATGTTTACATCTTCTGTTGGTTCAGGTGTCGTTATTATTGAACTACCTTCGCTTAATTCTATTATTTCATTTGTTTGTTGCTTAGTTTTAGAACAACAATTATTTATGATCCGTGTAAGACAATTTCCTGATGTACGAATGGCATCATTAAGGATTGAAATTGTTCTTATTTTTTTACAATATTTGAAACATTTAAGTATCAAATATACCAGTATTAACATAACAATAACCGCAATCGTATATTGAAAAAAGGAAGGATGTTTTATCAGTGTTGGATGAATTTCTGCCTCATTAATTCTTTTCCTTATTTGATCTAGAGAATGTTTGATTAATTTAAGGTGATCTAGGTTTACGTTTGATAGATTTATCGGTTCAATTTTAACATATTCATGAGATAAATTTGTTAGCTTATTTTCGCAGCAATCATCTTCAATTATATTTACGAATGGAATTATCGATTCATAGTTTGAAGAGATATAATTATCAGATTTCAAAAAGTTGGATCCTATGTAAGCCTCACAATTCTTATTTATAGTTAATAAAGATGTACCTGTTATAATCTCGTTATTAATTCTATCACTGTGTTCACAGAGGAAAGTTATTTGTTTGGATTTTGTTTAATTAATTAAAAGCTGGTTTTAACCGATTTATATGAACCCGTAGAGGTTTCTTTTTGAATTTAATTGTAATGTTTTGATTGTTATGGGTTTGAATTATTTCAAATGGACCTTTATAAGTAGGTGAAAGCTTTTTACTCAGCGTATTACTGTTATTACGAAGATATACTTTATCTCCTATATTATAAGTTTGATTATTAACAGTTTTATCATAATACTTTTAAGATAATTCCTTAGATGCTATTATATTTTCTTTTGCGATTTTGTGAGATTTATTCAATCTAAATTTAAGTTGATCTATATAATTTTCATATGTATATTTAAATTCTGGAGCTTGCGTTAATGATGAAGGCAATATAGGTTTATGTCCAAACAACAGTTCATAAGGTGTGAATTTAGTAGAAGCATGAACTGAGGTATTTTAAGCAAACATAGCTGACGGTACCCATTCATCCCAATCATCCTGGTTTGCATTTATATAATGCTTAAGGTAATCTTTTAAGGTAGAATGTGATCGCTCAAGTGCTCCATTACTCTGTGGATGATAGGCTGTTGTATTTATTTGTTTCATATGGAAAAGTTTAGCAAATTGTTTTAATAGGGAAGACATAAATTCGGATCCTTGATCTGTTAAAATTGAATTTGGAATGCCATAGAAGCTTATAAATTTGAAAAGCTTATTCGCAACTGTTTCTGCGGAATGATTTTTTAAAGGAAAAGCTTGGCTATATTTCGTGAGATCATCTTGAAGTGTAAGTATGAATTGATTTTCGTTAATAGTTAATGGTAGAGGTCCCACAATATCTAAACTTAATTTTTCAAAAGGCTGACTTGCAGTCGTTGTTATTTCCATAGGAGCCTTAAATGTTCTTCTTAAAGTTTTATTCTTTTGACAGCTTTCACAAGATTTAATATACGCTTTTATTTCTGACTTCATATGTTTCCAATAATAGAATTCTTTTATTCGATTATAGGTTCTTCTAAAACCGGAATGACCTGATTGAGGATCGTCGTGATTTTCTTTAAGGATAATAGGAATATCTGAACGCTCTGGATTAATGATTGTATCGTGATGAACAATAATTTTAATTTTCGAATTACGGAAGATGAATTGAATTATATGTTTTAATTTTTCATATTTGAATAAATTTTTATCATTTTCAAAATTAGATATAGATACTTGAGATTCTGAAAAACATAAAAGAAATCGGAGTAGCTTGCCTTTTGCCAACTTTGACGTTTTATCATACAATGATAAACAAAGAATTCTTTCTTTGTGTTTTTTGATTTTACCACTTCATATAATTCATAGGGATGAACTCTTAATTGCTCTATGTTATCTCATAGATCTGAAATGTTTGTAAAATATTTATTACAATCACCAAAATCGTTACTGCATAAGTAAGCTATATTATTATTTGATTTAAGAAATGATGATTTTACTTCGGAGAAGTCATAAACATTAGATTTTAAGGAAGAATAGTAAAATTTAAGGTAATCATCGTACGATTCTAATTTAAGAATATGATTTACTATAGCTTCGTCTTTTCCTGATAGTTGTTCAGTGTTTGAAACCTTAATTCTTGACAGACAATCAGCGTTGCTGTTAATTTTTCCTGGCTTATAAACGATTTGATAGTCGTACTCTTCGAGTTTAAGACGCCAACGTACGAGGCGTGAACCTGGGTCTTTGCAATTAAATAACCACACAAGAGGACGGTGATCAGTAACTATTGTGAATTTCGTACCATATAAATAAGGTCTGAAATGGGCAACTGCCCATACTATAGCCAATAGTTCTCTCTCTATTGTACTATAATTGGATTCATTACGGTTCAATGTTCTTGATGCAAAAGAAATTGGCAAATCACTGCCTATTTTACCTTGACTTAAAACTGCGCCTATAGCAAAACTTGAGGCGTCAGTGGTTAAAATAAAGTTTTTATTGAAATTTGGATATTTAAGAATAGGCTCTTCTAAGAGCATATTTTTCAAAGTATTAAATGCTTCGATTTGTGGATTTTTCCATTCAAATTCAGTGTCCTTTTTTAATAGTGAAGTTAAAGGTTTTGATAATTTACTGAAATTCTTTATAAAACGTCTATAGTAACCTACTAATCCGAGAAAAGATTTTATATCTTTTTGAGATTTTGGTATTGGAAAATCTTTAACTACTTGAACTTTAGATGGATTCGGTCTAACACCATCTTCTGATATTACATGACCAAGATATACGACTTCTTTTCGTAGGAATTCGCATTTATCTGGCTGTAACTTAAGATTATTATTTTGAAGTCGAGTAAATACTTCCGTTAGTTTTGCTTCGTGATCTTTGAGAGATGAAGCATAAATTACAATATCATCCAAATATACAAAGCATTTTGCACCTAGTAAGCCACTTAGAACTGAGTTCATTAGCCTCTGAAATGTGGCTGGCGCATTTTTCAGTCCGAATGGCATTCTATTCCATTCGTAATGACCGTCGGGGGTCGAAAATGCTGTTTTGGGACGATCTTCTTCTCGAATTTCAATTTGGTGAAACCCTGAAGCTAAATCGAGAATTGTAAAATATGAACTATGACCAAGTTGGTCTAATATTTCGGAAATATTAGGTAATGGAAACGAGTCTCCAACAGTTACATTATTAAGATTACGATAATCTACAACGACTCGCCACTTTTTCTTACCCGACCCATCAATTTTTTTGGTACTACCCATAAAGGAGCAGAAAAAGGTGAAGTTGATGGACTTATTATACCTTGTTCAAGCATACTAGAGATTTGGTTATTGACCTCGTTTTTATGAATTTCTGGGTAACGATATGTCTTGGAAGCTATTGGTTTATTATTTTCTAGATAAATTTCGTGTTTTACTTTTTGAGTTGATGACAATTTATCGCCTTCTAAATAGAAAAGATTTGAGAATTTCGAACAAATTTTTAATAAGCTTTCTTTTTCTTCATTATTTAAATGATCAGTACGTATTTGAGATACCAATTGATTGAAACGGTTTTGTATATTTTCAGAATTTGAATTAAATGAATAAATTTCCGATGGAATTTCTTCCAGAGTAACTTTTGTCGATTGAATTTTTACATTATTATCAAGGGTATTGATTATAGTTACAAATGCTTTAGAATGACTATCAACTTTAGTAATAGCTCTGCTAAGGTAGACCCCATCTATAATTTCGATATCTGGCACGATACCTTCTTTAATTCCTTTGTTTAAAATATTTACTTTAATGAGTGTTTCCGATCTACTTGGAAGTATAAACTGATCAGACGTTTGATTTGATTGATTTACAAAAAAAGGTATTGAGGTTCTGTTACTGACTTTTAAATTTTTATTTTGATAATTGATTTGAACTCCATGTTCAATTAAAAAGTCATTTCCTATGATTCCATTAAAAGGAACATTGGATTTTGAGTCAATGATATAGAATTTATGATTAATGCTATGGCTGTCACTAAATTTAAGTGAAATATTAATCGAACCTATTGTTTTGATTGGGTTATCGCTTGATTCGATACCTTTGAGTTTAATTATGTCACAATCGTTGATTTTGACTTTATCAACTAAAAATTCCTTTTTTATTAGAGAAATATTCGCACCACTGTCTACTAGAAGTTTGAATTGAGAAGAAATAGAAAATTCAGATGCTATATTTATGAAGATAGTATTTTCATTTAATAAAATTAATTTTGTTTTGTTCGCAACAATTTCGTTTGAATTCACCCGATCTGTTGTTGCCATCATTCCGAGTGAATTTACGTTTCCCTGTTCCCTTCCAAAGTTTCTGGTTGAGTTCTGATTCAAAGAATTTCTATTATTATCTTTCCATTTTTTCTTCCTACAATCTTGGATCAAATGCCCAAGTTTTTTGCAATAATTACATACTTTTTCTGATTGGAGAGTATACATAGGCTTAGGTTTACTACCTGAAGGTTTATTAAAAAAACAATGCGTCGATATATGTCCTGATTTTTTGCAAATAGTGCAATTTTTAGAATTTGGATTCTTAATGTTAATAAGTAGTTGTATTCTTTCTTCTTCTAACGCTATATTGAATGCTTCGTTGAGAGTTTCTATATCTCTAGCTCTCAACATTCTGCTAATTTCTGGTTTAACATTTAAAATAAATGTGTGAAGGGCTAAATCATTCATAGCCGCTAATCGACTAACTAATTCAGCTTCAATTGCATTATTTTGTCGTGTAGACGTTAACAGTTTTTTTTAAAGCAGTTTCAATTTTGCAAATATATTGTGAAATCGTTTCAGTATTCTGCCTGCAATTTAATAGCTCAATGAGCAAATGCCCATGATGTTTTGTATCTGAGTATATGCTTTTTAGGTATTGTTTCAATTCCTCCCAGGTATCAAAATCGTGGTTTGATACTGAGCTTTCGGCTTTTGCCAGAAAGTTGACTTTTTACGTAAGCTAGAAGAACGTTTGATTGTTCAACAGTTGCTAAATTAAAAGAAGAGTCAATTGAATTCAGAAACGGAATGAGTTTCTGTCTGTCCCCATCGAAGGGTTTGACGAATTTGAATAGGGTATTCAGTGAGATATTCTCACCATCAACATTATTGCCATCTGGATTCATGTTTCAATCTAATTTAAGTTAATCTTTCGAATTTGCCTTTGGTACACACGTTTTTTTTTTTGATTCAATTTCAATTAATATAAGATTTTCTGTTTTCTAAATTATAAATTTTCTGCACAAATAGTTTAAAATTTTCTGATTCAATTTCAATTAATATAAGATTTTCTGTTTTTCAAAATTATAAATTTCACAATTTGAGTCACAACAAGTTTTACATTTTCTGATTTAATTTCAATTAATACAAGATTTTCTGTTTTCAAAATTATAAGTTTTCTGCACAACAAGTTTAAAATTTTCTGATTCAATTTCAATTAATATGAGATTTTCTGTTTTCACTTTAAAATTTTCTGCACAACTAGTTTTTTAAAATTTTCTGATTCAATTTCAATATGAGATTTTCTGTTTTCGCTTTATAAATTTTCTGCACAACTAGTTTAAAATTTTCTGATTCAATTTCAATTAATATGAGATTTTCTGTTTTCACTTTATAAATTTTCTGCACAACTAGTTTAAAATTTTTCTGATTCAATTCCAATATGAGATTTTCTGTTTTCGCTTTATAAATTTTCTGCACAACAAGTTTAAATTTTCTGATTCAATTTCAATATGAGATTTTCTGCTTTCGCTTTATAAATTTTCTGCACAACAAGTTTAAAATTTTCTGATTCAATTTCAATATGAGATTTTCTGTTTTCAAATTATAAATTTTGTTTATGTTTGTTCTTACAATATTATCAGCATGATGATATCCGAGAATTATCTTAACTTCTGACACCAATTTGTTGAGTTCCCCAACGTTGAAAAAAAATATAGACTTCAAATTTTGTTATGTTCTCCAACGTTGAAAAGAAATATAGACTTCAAATTTTGTTATGTTCTCCAACGTTGAAAAAAAATATACAGACTTCAATTTTAATTAAACAAAACTTATTTATTTGAAATTCATTTGGTTTTTTTATATTTTAAATAAAGTGAACTAGCTGTGTGCGACTCTGTTGTAAGACTGAAAACATGATGGATACAAATCTTTTTCAAAGGCAAATTTGAATGCAAAACTATATCAAGAATATTTTGCTGACAAAGATGTTTTGATGACAGAGAATATTATTCTTTGAATTCAATGCAACGAGATATTTGTTTATCCCAAAGTTTTGAGAAGAGATATTTTGATGACAAAGAATATTATTCCTTGAATTCAATGCAACGAGATATCTTATGTTTCTATAGACTTCACAATTAATCGAAAAGTTATGTATATGGGGTAGTTAGGTTCATAACAACACAACAAAAATATTTTCATGCCGAGTATCGTGCTCTCAAACAAGGTCAGCCGGTGATCTCAAAAAGTTGGTTAGGCAAGTTCAACCCATTTATCGATGACCAAGTTATCATCAGAGCAAATGGGAGATTGACGTCCTCCACTTTGTCATTTAAGGAACAGTTTCCCATACTGCTTCCGCATAATTCCCTTTTCATTCAACTTTATGTTCAATATGTTCATGAAGTATCCTTGCACGGGCAAATTCAACTTATGATGCGCATGATCAGAGCCGAATATTGGGTCCCGCGGCTGAAAGTACTCATCAAAAAATGCATTTTTAAATGCACAACATGTACTCGGTACAAGAAACAGGTTTCAGCTCAAATTATGGGAGCACTACCGCCAGAAAGGACGTTTTTGAGTCGGCCATTCACAAACGTAGGGATTGACTACGCCGGACCGTTCTTACTAAAAACGTACTATGGACGGAAATGTAGGTTGGACAAAGGATATGTCTCCATTTTTGTATGCTTCGCTACTCGCGCCATACACTTAGAGCTTGTCAGCGATTTGACAACTCAAGCTTGCTTAGCCGCATTTACAAGATTTGTTTCGCGACGGGGTACTCCGGAAAATGTTTTTTCAGACCATGGCACCAATTTCATTGGAGTTTCTAAAGTTTTACTTCAAGATTTTCACAAGGCACTCTCTCAAGGTCAAACAGCCGATGCTCATAAATTTTCCCAGGTTAACTGGCATTTCATTCCCCCAGGTTCGCCACACATGGGTGGTCTTTGGGAAACGGGCGTGAAAAGTTTTAAGCAACATTTTCGGAAGTTGGCTGGTAATGAGAAATTCACTTTTGAGGAGTTCGCTACCTTATTAGCTCGAATCGAAAGTTGTTTAAATTCACGTCCGCTGTCCCCCATGTCTGAAGACATAGCAGATATAGTTCCTCTCACCCCAGGACATTTCCTCACCGGAGGTCTGCTTACAGGGCTTCCCGAACCTTCGTATAAGGAACAATCGTTGAGTATAATGAACCGCTGGAGAAAATTACAAATTCTTCACCATCATTTCGCTGCCAGATGGAAAGAAGAATATTTAAAAGAACTCCATAAGCGATACAAATGGAAAAACCCACAGCGAAACTTGCAAATAAATGATCTTGTAATTATAAAAAATGAAAACTTGCCACCTAACGAATGGCGTCTTGGGCGCATCATTCGCGTGCATACTGGACAAGACAACCAAATTCGCGTAGCTGATGTCAAAACCGAAAAGGGAGTCATTACGCGATCAATTGCCAAGCTCTGTGTTCTATTGCCTCAAGAATAAAAGAAAACGAAAATCAATTCGTTTCGATAGTAATATTTAACCCAATGTGAGTTAAATGTAAACCAAAGGTTGCAGTTCAACTTCTTATATAGTGAAAACAGAAACATAAAACCCATTTGCTCTTCACTCCCATTTCAGTCAGTACTTGCATATATATTTCAGTTCGTTAAAATCGCATTACATAAATTGAATTCACAATTTCACATAAACTGTATATAGTATCTTTAAATTATTTGCCTAACAAATACGTATTGTAATTTATAATTCCTTAACTCAATTATTCCAATTGTTTATTTAATTGTATAATCATAATGTATTATAATTGCATCAAATGCTGCAAGGCGGGCGGTAATGTTCAAGTATAAACCTAACGCTACCATCGCTCCATTCTGTTAACACCCTTAAGGTGAAAACGTCAAAAATATGATCGGCTTACAGCTTGTTTCTGCCGGCTGCTTCTCAACTGTCAAATGTATACAATTTCTAACCTATTTTTGTCTTTCTATTCTGATTTTTTCTCTCTGACAGATATCATCGCCTTTTGCACAATATTAGAAAAAAAACCTTGTTCTCGTTTTCGTGCCTTATTTGCACTTTATTAAAATATAAAATTATTGAAAAGACAATATTTGAAACCCAATAAAAGTTATAAAATTAAAGACGAAGTGTCTCCGTGTGCTTTTTTTTCCATTGTGCTCGAAGAACAGACTATAATTGCTTCGGTGGCCTTAGCCTCAAATAGTAAGGAAAATCATCACCAAAGAAAATCAAATTGGAGACGAAAATCCAAACCACGAAAAGATCCCATTAAAACAAACGCCATAATTCGATTATGGCCTTAATTCACAATCGAATGAGAACTAAAGCCATCACTTGAATGAGAACTTACGCCATATGGGGTAAGTTCACATTCAAATGAGAACTGATGCCATAACATGCTTTGAGCTTTGAAGCAAAGTTAGCATAGCAAGTAATTACCTAACAAAATCTCATCGAGATCTCAGGGACCTCAGATATTTCTTAAATGGAACAAGAGATCTCACTCTCAGCGAGTGCTGATATTTTCTTTTAAAATTTCTGAAAGAAAAAAATGTGTTGATCCGTTTTCTTGGTCAGCCATTTGAACGTAATCAACGTTAACAATATTAATTTCAAGGAATTTCACTGAAATTTGAAAATTGTGCTACACCTAATAATAAGTTGATCGTAGGTGCTTCGTTCGGAAAACTAGTTTTCTAGAGTCTAGACTCTGAAGTAATAAAAAAAATCGCGTTCTCGCTCCGCTCGCTTTCTAGTAGTACTGCAGTACGCGATTTTTTGATTACTTTCAAATTGTGGAAAACTAATTTTCCGAATGAAGCATCTACGAAAATATTGAGAAACTTAAGTACTCATTCTGAAATTCAATACAAATATGAAAAATCATTATTTTTGTATTGATTTTTTTATTCGTTTCGAAAGCAACTTCATTCGATTACTTTGCAAAACATTATCAACAATTAAACGATTTCATTTGTTTTCCATCCTCGTAAATTTGTGCATAACTCCGCCGAAAAAACGAAGATTTAAAAAATATCATCGAAAACGGATTATTTTCGATTCTGGAGCCAAAAACTGAGGGGACCGCCAAAGTATAAATAACAAAGAAATTTTTCCAAAATTTTTAAGTTATGAGCGTGACGAAAAAAGTTAAGAATAAGGCAAATGTGGGACTATTGGTTCTTATATTTGATTTATAGTAACCCGTGTTTAAAATATTTGTGTTTACGCCCCCTTAACTAATAGAGCGTTCATCCTTTTTTCGGTAAACCATATATTTACCTGTCTACATTATGTTCCAATATCATATTAAAATTATTTTGATTGCTGTGAGTGGCTTTAATGCACATTGAAATGAGTACTTGGGCCACTTCTTAAAATGAACTAACGCCATATTATAGGGTTGCTTAAATATCGCTTTTCGGCCCTATCGATAGTATCGATATTTTTCGAAAAAACTATCGATAGTATCGATACTATCGATTGTTCTTTTAAAATCAAAATAGTCCTTACAAAAGTAATTTTATAAAAAAAGTTGTTCATCGAATTGCTATACATGGACTGCCAGTCGTGTAAAATCTCAGCGTGTAGTTGTTTTTGTAATTTTAATTTCAATGAAAGTCTGACGCCAAAAATTACGACATTAACTTCTAGTTGTCTAGTAGGAAAACTTCTTTCATTTAAGCTGAAGTAGTTTTCGGTTATTGACTGACTTATTCAAGTCGTTTACTTCAATCTGAAATTGAACAAGGCCTCAGAGAAAGCAAACTAAAACAAAATAGAACGAATACCTTTAAAGTGCGAGATCATTTACTTGACGCTTGTAGTATCAAGGACTAATGTCATGTACAGCAGTCCATGTATGGTAAGTCAATTTAGTTGAAGAACATTGCTACATTTATTGAAAATGTGAAATTTTTGTGAAAAGAAAACATTAAAAAACAGCGATGTAAGTTTTTCTCATTAAAAAAAAAAAAAAAAAAAAAGTGGCGCGACAGCTGTTGAAGAGCCAAGGCCTAAGTGACTTACTTTCATCAACTATTTTCTGGGTGCGTGTGAAGAGTTGAAGAATTGAGGGTTCCTACAATTTAACGCTGATTCCGAATTGCAAAGTTGAGAAACACTTTTTCATGACAGATTGATACTCTTGGAAGTTTTGTCAGTTCTTCGCAAGAGGCAGTGCCCGTGAAAGATGAAATACAAATTTTATGGGCACGAGTAGGACTCGAACCCACGACGTTCTGCTTAGCAGCCAACGCACCTAACCACTAAGATACAAGCAGTTTTTCTGATTAGCTTAAGCAAAAACAATTAACTGATTTTATACGATGACTCATGAGTTATGACTTATGACTCTTTTTCGAATTCTCTTTTAAAATTCTATCCCCTGCCTGAGTCAAACACTATTACACAATGACTCTTAAGACACGACTCAAATTTGGCAATACTCTTTAATTCAAATTTCCTTGAAATGAAATGAAAAGCATTATTTTAAACTATCGATGTTTAAGCAACCCTACCATATTACTTTAGCTCTCATTCCAATGTGTATTTAGGCCATAATCGGATTATGGCGTTAATTCACATTTGAATGAGAACTAAAGCCATTATGGCGTTAGTTCATATGGCCTTCGTTCACGGCACCACTAACACTCCCAAATACTAATGATATTTGCATTTTCCGTTTCTATGATGAGCTTATATGTAGCACTCAGCATTAGAACGAAGAAAATCATACAAGTATGACTATTATGACACATCCCATAAAATTTTGCTTTTAGAAGACAGACCCTAAATTCTCCCCCTTAGAGATATTATTTTCCAATACTCCCTTAGGACGGCAATAATAAATGTTATCCACCCTCCCTTTTTAAGATTCAATTTATTTTATATGGCCATAAAAAATACCTACTTACACTAGGAAAAAAAAAGTTATAAAAGCTCCCGAAATATACCGTTTACATTTGCTGGAAAGTGTCCAGCATCATCCTTTGGGGTTTTCTCTCTCATCAATATACGTCATAATCCCTGAAAACTTTTCCGCCTTTTTGCAATAAAAACTGGATAAATGCGTGTCCTTAGCTTTCCCTCTACGGTGTTGTAAAAACAAATCACCTTTTATCTGGTTTGTCGAGGTTGCCTCGCTGCCTCTAGAGAATGAGGGGCTTAAAACTTCAAAAAAATTAAGTGTTATTATTCTGCAACTAAAAGAGATTGGAAAGGATTAAATCCTTAATCCTTAAATTGTTAATTATTTCCATATTATCGAAAAAGTAAACTTTTTTTGACACTATTATTACTAAGCACTGTTTAAATATCAAATGAGGACAAAACGAAATATCTATTTAATTTTATTATTTTTAATGCTTTTGTTGATTTAAAATGAGCTGGGATTACCGATTATGCAAACTTATTATTAATTTCTGAGTTTTGAGAACCTTGAGACCTCATTATTGACAGCACAAGCTCGTGGAAATAAACATGAAATGAATCGATTAAAGAATTTCAGCAATTTGATAACCTAAAGCTTAAAAAGTTCTTTTGGCTATTTCACCAATTTGTTGATTTTTAATCTGGGATCTCAAAACCAAAATATAGTTTGTTTTAATTTTGATAAACATATTGGCGCAAAATTATAGTCCGCTTATGAACAAGTTTAGTGTGAAACTAGCTTAAAATGACGTTTCAGACATGACTCAAACGTCATTTTAAGCTAGTATCACACTAAATTCCCTTAAAGTTGTTCATTAGCGGACTATAATTTTGCGCCATTATCTTTAGTCAATAATTGCACCTGCATTGACTGAAAATTTAGTCTCCTCTTGGCTGACTGCCGATTGTACACTTGTGCACACGCTACATTCCGGCTTGTATTAGTGGCTTATCCAACAAGGGTTTTCAGGCATATGTCAACTTGGTTAAAGTTCAAGGGTAAGGCCAACCACAAACCGAAGCGGACAAAACGTTCGCTTGTCGCAAGACAAAATGTCGTGTCGTAATCCACCCCACACCGAGGACGACACGGACAAAACATTTTGTCGTTGTCGCACTCGGTGTGTTTTGCCAGCGGACAAACAAAGAAAACATCCACACAAACATCCACACAAAAGAAATCTCTACGTTTTTCTTAATTCTTCTTGTTCTTAATTCTTTTTACCATTACAACAACATCCATACCAAATTGAGCAAAATACAACAAGAAATATCGCAATAAAAAACAAATCCAACTATGAGCAACCGACATGTCCGTTTGTCGAAATCTGTTTGTTTGTCTTGTTCGCTTTGGTGTGTGGTTCTTCATAAGACGGTGTGTACTTTCAGGCTTCGACATTTTGTCCGGGACATTTTGTCTTCTTTGGTGTGGTTTGCTCCTATACAACCCCATGTATTTACTGCAACCGACGGACGGACACGACTTTTTGTCGTGTCGTGTCTTGTTCGGTGTGTGTTGCCTCTTGCCTCGTAAGAGCAATGGACTTGTGTCCGCGACATTTTGTCGAAAGACAAAAAGTTCGTCTGTCCGCTTTGGTGTGTTTTTAGCCTAAACCTCTATTACGATATTTATGCCTTGGTTCTAAATGTTAAGTCTTTTGTGTCCGGAAAATTGTTGTGCATTCTATCTGTTTGAGCCACTCAACTAAATCGTTACACTGGCTTTTGATAGTAGTAGTAACGGATAGATAGAAGTAGTGGATACAAAATTTAAATGGGAGCGTGTTCTTTAAGAGATTCTCTAAAAACGTATTTTTTTTGGTTTTTGATAGCTGCTGTTTTAAGCTATTTTTGAGCAACTGTAATTTTTCCTATTTTTCGATGGAGTTGAGGTTTTACTCACAGTTTTTTTTATCTTAAAAAGCACGTTCTAAAAAACTTTTTATTTCAATTAGGTAATTTAAAAATAAAAAAATGTGCACGACTTGGTCGTACGAACTTGCTCCTGTATTCCAAATTATAACTCATAAAAAACATAAAAAAATAAATAAAATTCATAAATAAACATTTGAATTGAAATATGTCAAGCTGAAAAAAATTGATGTCATATGATTTCTTAAAAAAATTGTTGATTTTTCAAATTTTTTGAAAAAAAAAAATCGTAGGAGCGGTTTTTTTTTAAATTAATTTTCTATATATAAAATTTTTCGAAAATGTCTTAAAATTAATTTGGGTATGCAATATTCAGGAATATGTAAACATACATTTTATTAGTAAATTTCGATTTTAAGTATTTATCCGTTTTTGAGATACAGAATTTTGAAAAAAAGTTTAAAAATATTTTTTAAAAATCCAAAAGATTTTTTGAAATTTTTTTGAATACAAAATATTATTTGGGCAATATATAAGTACTTTCGAAAAAAGAATTACCCTGATCGGATTTTCATTTTTCAAGAAAATCTGATAGCAAAAAAACGGATGTATGGGAGGTGCCGTTTTGGAGCAATACCAAATATTTTTTTTTTTTTTTACATAAAATACATCAGCGTTTTAAACAAAAATTTTCGAAGAAGTTTTAAAACATCGTAATAGCCGTTTTTGAAAAAGGGAAACTTTTGGTTTTTGGCCAAAAAAAAATAGTAGGTATGGTGGCTAAAATCAAAAAAACGACCCACGTGAAAAACCTCTAATTTTCAAGTTTGAAGTCAATCGGACCAGTAGTTAAGGCTGTAGGTGCATTAACAGACAGATATAGAGGTGGGCGAAATATCAATAACCGTTACCAATAACCTGTTATTCGTGAATAACTGCTATAACTAGTTATTCAATATCGATCTTAACAGTTATTCGGTAACAGTTACTCAGAATAACCGTTACTCAGAATAACCGTTATTCAGAATAACCGTTACTGAGAATAACCGTTATCATAATAACCATTACTCAGAATAACCGTTATCAGAATAACCGTTATCAGAATAACCGTTACTCAGAATAACCGTTACTGAGAATAACCGTTATCAGAATAACCGATACTCAGAATAACCGTTACTCAGAATAACCGTTATTCAGAATAACCGTTACTGAGAATAACCGTTATCAGAATAACCGTTACTCAGAATAACCGTTATCAGAATAACCGTTATCAGAATAACCGTTACTCAGAATAACCGTTACTGAGAATAACCGTTATCAGAATAACCGATACTCAGAATAACCGTTACTCAGAATAACCGTTATCAGAATAACCGATACTCAGAATAACCGTTACTCAAAATAACTAGTTATTGAAGGAACAGTTAGGAAAAAAAAATCAGTAAAAGGGAAAAGGAGCATTTATTAAACAAACCAATTCTCTTTTAAGAAATCGATGTTAAATTACCCCTAAAATAAGAAAATAGTGCAAAAAGATTATCTAAGAAAAAAAAACCCATCATATCATTCAAGAATACATATTTGTAACTAGGTAGACGCGAAATTTTCAGAAAGCGAAAAAAAAGGTCAAGTTAGAGGTAGATGGATTATTGTTTTATGAATGTAGGAAAAAAAGGTTGCATTATTAATTATTTACTCATTATCTCAGCAAGTTGGCTAGAGATAGATTATGTCCACAAGCGTCTTCGGTGCCCTGTGAAAGACTTTTTTCAAAAGCAGGTCTTATATTAACGGACCGCAGGAGTCGCCTGTCCCACGGGAAAGTTAAACAATTACTTTTTGTAAATATAAATTCTTGTAATTCTTTATATTTAAATATGTTTTTTTATTAATTTAATTTCTAAAACATGATAATTTTTTTTTTAATTATATTTTATGTCCAAATGTTTTGTTTTTCCTTTTTATAAATTATTTTTTCTTTTTTTTATGGTTTTGTTTTTCTTGAAATTCTTTTTTATGTTCTTAAATTTCCCAAAAGTTTAATAAATTTATTTTATGCTATTCTTAATTGTGATAAATAAAATGTTTTTCATTTTTAAATATTTTTTTTGTTTCGTATAAGTATATGGATAACCGTTACTGAGTAACGGCTAAGAATAACAGTTATTCAGAAATAACTGTAACTGTTATAACGGTTACTCAAAAATAACTGCTAAGGCGATCACTAGACAGATAGACAGACAAACAGACGAACGGAATCGCCGGACCCACATTTTTCGAATTTTCTATCATCGTAATGTCATATCTCATCACTATCTTAGCTTATTTTTACGAATTCAATACGTCGCAAGTAAATACTAGGTAATTTAACATTTTCAATATATTTGTGTCAATAAGACACCTTGTGTTCTTATCTCTTCTTTTATTATTTTATGCCGGCAAAATAAGGACCTGCGCACTAATAAAAGGTTGAACGGTTTTCAACAGGATTCAATAAAAAACCCTACTACCAAAACACCAGAAAAACTGTGAAAATTATTAGTTTGATTTTATTTTAATTTGAATTTTTGTCTGTCAGCCAGAAGCCACAAAGAGTTGATGTTTTCTTGTGAGTTTCAAGTTTCAACTTTCCACTTAAGCTTCCAGGTCCCAATTTTCAACTTCAAAGAGAAAACAGATCCCACTTTTCGCCGTACTCCGAACTACCCTTAAAAATTCACCAATTCGATAATATAAATCCTCCCGAGCCAGACCATACAGTGAATTCCAAAAACCAAATAGTACTCATTCCTTCTTAGTCTGTTGTCGGTGGCGTAGGACCTGTTTTAAAGGATTTTCTGAAATCCATAAACGGATACGTTATGGTTCGCTCGTTCCCAGTTGAATCTGTTAATGACACACTCTCATCACACAGACACTTTTCTGGAGGGTTTTCATCCATAGCGTGCCGAGAGCTCTAAGTAAAAGTGTGTATTTCAATTATTCTGATGTTTTGGTTCCCGTACGACAATGCACGCTTTTAAGTGTTGCGCGCTGAGCAAGTGATTGTAAAAATTTAATTACTGGCGTAGGTATTTTAAAAATAAAAAAAGTAAGTAGTAAAGTAGTAAAGTAAGTAATTGATCTGTCCTCAAAATATAATGTATTCAATGCCACAGTCAACACTTGTATGTGCTACGGGGTGCAGGCATTTGGAGTAGAGCCCTTTGAAGATTTCGAAACTGTACAGAGGTACTTTTTCAAGCGTTTATTCCGTCTACCAAACGCTACTCCTACCTACGCCATTCATGTGGAATCAGGTTTGCCACCCATTTATTTGCAAAATCTGAAAGCTCATTCTGGTTTTTTAATTAAAGTAATGAAGAGAAGTGAAAATAGTTTACATAGGGCAGTGTTAACTAGGCTATTGCAAACAAATGCTTATCCGTTCAGAAATTGGCAACAGCTGGCGTTATCTCATGATATCGATTTATCTTTATCGGAAAATAACGTTAGCGAATGGCAAAATATGTTCGCAAGGGTCATAGCTAAAGAAGATGACAAAATATACGACCAGTTTTTAACTAGAGCGTCCTCATCACCTTCCAGATTTATTTACCGCAACCTTAACCACCAAATGTTAACCATTGATAGCTATTTCAACACAAAATTTTCGTCAAAAGTTATAAGCACCATATTCAGAGCCAGAGTTGAGTTATTAAATTTGAATTTCATGCCACATAGAGTCGATCTTCAGCAAACTTGTGATCTATGTAACAGGAGAGAGTCTGAAAATATTTACCACTTCATTGCTGTATGCCCAATTCTACAAGAAATCCGAAGATTACATTTCCAAGAAAGTTTTCTGTCCGTAAATAGTCTTTACGAAATATTAAATGGCGCTCGTGGTTGGCTCACCTTGTATAAATATTGCAATCATGCTATGACTTATCGCAATAGTTTATTGATAAATTAGTTCTTACAACAAGTCTCTATTCAATTCAAGGGCTGCAAATTATTGCTTTTAAATCGAATCTTTATGTTTCAAATCATTAAAATTGATATTCTAAAAAAAAAAAATTAAAATCTTAAAATTAAAAATTTAATATTTACATAATATTTAATACTTAAAATTTAAAATTTTATATAAATTTATTCCTCAAATGTTAATATAAACTTTTGTTAAATATTTTGCATAGTATTTATTTTTGTAATTTATTATTTCAAATTTATTGTAAATCTTTTTGATACATGTTCTCTTTATATAATTGTATTTATTTTACTGAAATGTCATTTCCGGCAGACGGCAGCATTGTCATGTCCGTATTTCCAATAGAAAAAAATTGTAATTTATCTAATGAATAAAGGAAGAATCTAATCTAATCTCTAATAAAAAAAGTAATTACTGAAGTGTTAAGAGAGTTGACAAAGTTGAGGTAGGAAAATAAAATCATTTGCAAAAATAACAAGAGGATAGTGTCGAAGCTTTCAAATTAGTGAAATTCAGCCTACACCGATTAAGGCATTTATTCAAAACCATTTTGTTTAAACAAATTTTCGTATCCCAATTAGCTATTTGGATCGACTTGACGAAAATTTAAGTTGAGTTCTTCGAACAGAGTGTTTCTCCCTGCTCTGGAAGAAAACTTCACCGTCAATCGATAAGTTATTTTTGCCCTTTTTTCGGGTGGAATAAGTTGAGTTCGAAATTTTCTATTAAAATCTTAAAATGGGGTTTCCAAGTGTACATAATAATATGATGTGTATATGCATTAATTTAATTTTAATTGAATCGTCGAAATTTAAAACAGTTTTTGCAGGATCGCGATGCAACGGTCGATATTGTGTTATGTTGTGCAAAAAGCACAAATAAATGCCATAGTCGAAGACCTCAACGATAAACCGTGCTATTTTGTTTTAAGGGATTTTTTTAAATCCATGTGGAGGTAAAAATAACGGTAACATTTAATGTTTCATGCTTTAGCATTTTGAAAAGCCAAAAGTTTATTCTTTAATATTATGTTTCAATTAAGTTGTTCGACTGAATAGTTTTTGAAAAAATTAATGTTCAAAGTCAAAATTTTGAAAAAAATTCTTTTCTCTTATTTTATTTGGAAAAAATAATATGGGCTCTATCGGGAATCTCCCAAGAAATTTTATTTCCCAAGAAAAATTTCATTCCCAAGAAACATTTCTAGTTATCGTGAAACTCCTTCGAAATGATTTTTTCCCAGGAAAAAAACTACCAACTTTAAAAAACAAAATTATTTTCGAAAATCAATTTTGACAGAAATATTTTTATTTATTTCTTTTTGCTTGGAATAATTTTTGTTTTGTTTGACAATTTTAGTGTGATGAGGCAAAGTTCAAACCGAAATGAAAATAACTGATTTTTAGTACTAGCAGTCCAATCGTCTTTCTTGATATTTGTACAGCTTCCATTGATAATTAAAATGCAAGGGATTTCTATTATTCCCGATGAAAGAGTAAACACAAACAAATTCAATCAGTAGGATCGATGCTTGGATACAAACTTGTTCTGGAGAGTATAGTTACGAAGTAATTCCTAACCGCCAATGGAAACATCCGCTTTCTTCGCTCTACGAATGTCCTTTTCGATTGCTAATCTTGTTCAAGTCTCTTGCCTCAGAGTGTAAAATATTGTCTTGTATAGAAGGGTTTTATTTTTATGGCTTAGTTGATCTATTAAATAGTTGCTCTCAAGATGACTTCCTCGTTGTAGAATGTGGTGTCACATTGTACATCAAAGTGATTTTGTAGTCGCTTTAAAATTGATCGATTCATATTTTCAACTTCACCATTGGCCTGTGACTAGTATGAAGGTGATTTTATCAGATCAATGTTGTTAATACTGCAATAGCCCTTAAATTCAACACTCACAAACTGCCGACCATTATCTGCATTTATAGATTTAAGATATCACAATCTTCTGAAATCCATTGCAAACCATTGCCAGGGGCCGGCCCGAAAAATCATAGGAACTGGTGGGTGTGGCCTTGAAACTTAAAGAAAATCTCAACACAGTTTCATGAATGATTCGACTTCTCTATCCATTTCTATTTTTCCTGGATGACCTTTGTGTCGGTGCTCGGTGTTGACAAGTCTCGAACCACGAATTAAAATGTTTCCCAATAATTGCACAGTTCAAATCGAAATGGAAATAACTTATGTTTAGTACTAGCTGTCCAATCATCTTTCTGTCATTGGCGTTTTCATTCACCACCTCACTCATCGTAAGCACACGGGTGGAGTGCTTCCTGAATATTGCATAGACTTGGAAAAAGAAAATGCTATATTACCATTCCAGCCTGATCGACAATTTTTAAAGGACTGTAACTGAAGAACTAATTTTTCATTCCTAGCAGTTGGTTTTGAAGAAGGCCGTAAAAAATGCTCCCAAAGGTTTGTGCTTTGTGGTCTATTCAAGCAAGATAATAATAAAGTCGTTTTACCTACTCCTCAAAATAAATCCAAACTCTCTCTCAGACCTACTGCAAATATCTCCTTTCCACTCGAGAAAGGATTTTTCTTGCAATTTCTCAATCAAAATGAATGGGAAAAAACTCCAGAGAAATAACGAGTTTCCCATGGGAAAAGTGTTCATGATCGCAATAAATTTCTAGGGGAAATTCGGACATCGTTCTCGAAACGAATTTTCCGAACGTGGGAAATATTTCCAGAGAACTCTTATTCACGATACAAGTTTTCCGAATGTGGGAAATATTTCCAGGGAAATCTCATTCCCGATAGGGCCCAATACTTGATTACCTTAGAAAAAAGTTGTTTAAAAAGTAACACAAATGACATTTTAGAATATAAGGTTAAATATGGCCACTTATCTCTGAATTTTTGAAACAGCTGCCCGTGGCTAAGTGGTTAGGTGCGTTGGCTGCTAAGCAGAACGTCGTGGGTTCGAGTCCTATTCGTGCCCATTAAGTTTTAATTTCATCTTTCACGGATACTGCTTCTTGCGAAGAATTGACAAAACTTTCAAGAGTATCAATCTGTCATAAAAAAATGTTTCTCAACTTTGCCGTTCGGAATCGTCGTTAAATTGTAGGTCCCCTCAATTGTCCTAACGCACCCAGAGAATTATTGATGAGAGTAAGTCAGTTAGGCCTTGGCTCTTCAAGAGCTGTCGCGCCATTCTATTTATTTATTTTTTAAATTTATCTTTGAAACCTAAAATAATTTGTTGTGTTCCCTGTCAGCCACTGCTATTACTTCCCTTTGATTTCCGGATTCAATTCAATGTTCTTATGTGGACATTAGAACTTATTCAAATTAGGTCAAGAAATTAACAGAATAACCTAAAATTGGTATTTTAGAAAATAGCACGTATACGCCCCAGTGGCCCCTATCGTTTGGTTCAAATTGACAAACAAAATTGCCGCCTTTGATCAGGACCAGAAATTATGTTGAACTAAAAAACGGGTGTTAACGTTATAAATAAAAATTCAAGAAAAAGGATGAAGCTTCATTATTGTTAATGCATTCAATATCTTTTGCCGCCAAACGTTCAACAATGAATGCATGTGTCTGTTGTCGGTATATAGTTTCAAGAGGTGCTCTAACTGAATACGAAATTATGATGGCTTAGAGCGCTCTTGAAAATGTAGGGAGCAAAGTGTGAAAGCGGAATTTGTTATTTTCAATTTTAAAGCTAAAGTCAAGTGCTATGGTCTTTGTTGGTTTACAAAGCCAACAATTCATTTTCTTTAATATAGAGTGTCTCAATAAGAGTGCACTTTTTAATTTGCAAATAAAACCAAGTATTTTATGACAGAGGTACGATATTTTTATTGTATTGTAAAGAAGACATGTTCCGATTAAGTATGGAATAAAATATCAGGCAAATGACCCCCGGCTCCGATGACAGGCCATTACTTTTTTCATGAAATTTTCCATGACTTTTGCACAGAAATGTGGCTGTATCTCACCGACAACACGTTGGATTTCCGATTTGAGTTCAGGAATTGTTTCATGGTTTATTCGCATAAACCCGAGATTTCACAAAACTCCAAAGAAAAAAATCGCACGTCGTTAAATCGCACGATCTTGGTGGCCAGTTCACATCAGAATTTCATGAAATAATGTGTTCTGAAAATCGTTGCTGCAATAAGTCGATTGTTTCATGCGCAGTATGGTAAGTTGCACCATCTTGCTGAAATCACATGTTGTCCAGATTCATGCCGTCCAGTTGAGGCCACAAGAAGTCCGCTATCATGTTCCTGTAACGAATGACGTTCACAGTCACTGTCGAATTGATGTTTTCGGGTTTTCGGAAACACTCTCGTTTACAGCAGCAATGTTTTCAAGAGACCGACCAGTACGTTGACGCAAAGGATTCTTATCATCCATAATTGACCCAGTTTCTTCAAATGTTTTGACCACTCTTCGAATGGTTGACATATTAGGTACACTCTCTCGACTGAAAAACTGGTGAAGTTTGCGAAACGTAACTTTCCTCATATTTGTAATGAGTTTTTACCATTATAACGTGTTGTTCTTTCAAAAAGCGCTCCATTTTTAGTAATCGGAATAAACAGAGGTGACATCTGCCGAGTTCAATAGTTCTTACTTGCATGACAAAAAAAATATTCCAATTTTAAAAAGTGAGCTCTTATTGAGAAACCCTATACTTACACTTTTCAACCTATTATAAGCTTTAGATTTGCAATTAAATCAAATTGAAAGATACGATTTTTAGCTTAGACTTTAAACGGGTTAAAATAATATCCGGTAACGGCATTGCAAACTTGATAAGCGTATTTCACTTGCCCAAAAGGCAAAAGTTTAATCCACAATCTGAGTGATTTGACATATGACACGCAAGTAGATGAGAATATTAATTTATTCTGGCAAAGTATAAATTTAAAATACGTTAAAATTCGAAGCCGATGTCGATGAAAAGTTTATCTGGAATGACAAAACAGAAGCAAAAATGTTACCACCTTCGGCAATGCCAACGCAACGCATGTAGTTGCTTTGTGACTTCGTTATACTTTGTGTCATGAGATGGATGTCCTTCTAACAGATAATTGCCATAGGATACGCCTCGAAGAGCCATCAATCACGAGTGCATGGTGCATGTGATGATGATGATATTTTATCTTGCAGTAGATTGATTGATATTAATTTCCATCAAATGCTTACGCTGCGCTGGCTGCTATATGGAAGTTATTTTTGTTAATGAGTTTTCTTTTTCTCTTCTGAGATAATGACCCTTTCAGGTGTCACATATATAAAACATGTCTTAAATCAAATTATACAGTTCGTCAAGTTTTATTTTGAATAATGAATGAAGGTTTTTGTGTTTGGACGACATGCTCTATGAATTTTTACCTATTGGTTTTTTAAAAGGAATGGTATGAAACTTGGTAAGTGGGAACAGCAAACAATATTTTAAAGCAGAGAAACAGCATTCAAAGCAAGTACGTCTTCAAGCTGAGCTTTTACAGCAATCGACTGGACACCTGGACCGATTTCGATGACTTAACCTAATTACGACTGGTCTCCAGCCAAACAAAAACAAGGCCCAAGAAAATTCCCCAAAATCCTCTAAATTATGATTTATGAAGTAAATTAATATTCATCCATATATCTATATCTTGTACGAATCGCTTTGATAGCTACGTTTATGTTTACGTAACGTTGACACTTTTTAAATTGTTATTGTTTAAAACGACTTTTAGTCCAATGCGTTTCGCCCAGACACGACAGTTGGGCTCATCAGTTAGATGTTTATATTTCACTCTAAGAGCCTTAGCAAAACGCACTGATGTTAAAATGGTAAAGCGATTGACGAAATTTCTCTTTATCTTACAGTCTTTAAACTATCCCCTTTTCCTGAAATGAATATTACCTTTTACCTTCAGAATCGTGTTCATTTTAGATCCACATGATCCAATCCTATTCTAGCCATATAAACCCAGAGTAGTCATTTAAGCCCTCTCCTCTATCTCCTTGCAATCATCCATATTGACATGGTCATTAAACACTGTGATATAATATCAGATACGAAAGTATTCAAAAGCATTCCAACAAAAAGATCTCGATAATTTTTCAACATGGTGTACCTAAATATATGCTTATAGAAATCAACAATATCAAATGCCTGATAATGACCTTTTCATTCCATTTTATTATAAGACAGGATAAGACACTTATGGTTACATAGGAACAGGAACTGAAAATTGTTTCGCCAACTCATCAGATTTTTTATTTCCAGGTACCCACTGTGGCGTGGAGCCCTACGATCGCAGCACTATACTGCGGCACCAAGTACCAGTATCAGTATAAAATTTGATAAATGTGTCAAAAATGGCTTTTATTAAAATAAGCGTTTGTGATTGCAAAAATCTTGTTTTAACAAAGATGCTGTGATCGAAAGAGTCTCAGGGAGTGTTATTCTAATAAGGTGCCGTACAGTATTTTGTATTTTATGTATTTTCGTAGGATTTGTGCGTCACCTAACTGGCATTCTTCCTCTATTTCTACATTCTTAACGCCTAAATAAAAAATGTTGGTATTGCACATTTACTTCCCTCTTATATTTCTTAAGATAAATCCTCTCATTTTATATGGAGAATCATTCTGTTTGAAATGCTCAACAACATTCCAACTCTTACAGCAAGTAAAATAACATTGATATCCTTACACAAAAATCAATAGTTAAAAATATGTTCTACACGGAGTTCTCTTTTTGCCATTGCTTTGGGGGAGTGCTATTTTAAGACAAAAACGTGCTGCTTGGAAGGTGCAAGATTATGGAAGCAATTTGTAGTGAAACGGAAAATGAACCCTAATAAAATTGTAGCTTTTAGGTGAGAATTCACCGGAATATAACCCTCACTCTTTCTCCTTAAGTATCTATTGATAGAACCGTAGACGACTCATAAAACTGCAATTAGAAGTAAGGAAAGGGTTGTAGTAGAAATGATTCGAGTACGAGAGTGGTTGAAAGTGGTAGGGGCATTTGAATTATACTTAAGGGGATTATTAAGTTATATTTAGAAGTGCTAAGTCTTAGTAGTTTTTTATGAAATGCTTGTACAATGAACTGATAGATAAGCTGGGGGCTTAAGAGCAGTCTGTAAGTAGAGATAATGAGAAGACGAAAAGACGTGAAGCGAGATAAAATTGGAATACGAATTACATTACTTGTACTAACTTTTGATTTCGTGTACGAGCACAAACAGAGAACTGAATGTTTTTATTCGGCAATATCGACTAATTAAATTTAATGAAACTGTAAACGTTTGTATTCAAGTTTTGAAAAGTCTTTGGATAGAAAATATTTAACGGATTTTTTTTTTTAAACAGAAACAAAAATTTAAAAGGTTCAATATTTGTTTAATACGAACAACTTTTTCTTATCGACCCTTAGAGTAATTGTGCGCTTTTTAAGAAAGTCCAGCTCTGTACTTCCCTAACCAACCATGAACCAGCTCAACAGAAGATTTTAATTTTGTTTCAACTTTTAGTTTCGAAAGTTTTTTTTCATGTTTAAGTTATATCAAAGAGTAAGAGGCATGCTATTGATTATATTTATAAATTGCCTTGAGAACATTTTCCTTTTTCTTGTTAACTGTGAATTAAAATTTTTAATTAAGCTGGTTTCATTTTTTACATCAGGGTTCTTGTGAGTTTTTGGTTGCTCTTTGAACACGTTAAATCAAACTACACTTAAAAAGACACGGGGCCTTTCTCTACAACGTGTACATCGGTTCTGCAATTAAATAAATAAAACAAAAGTGTTTCAACGTTGTGTAATAGAAAGAAATTGAAAGTCCATGCTCTCATAGGACTAGGTCACAACGATTAAGCGTTAACAGTGTGGTAGTGAAGGTAGTTAGGTTTTGACACTTTTAACTATAGATAATAAAATTCACAAACATTTTATTTTAAAAGAATCCAAAATGTTAATCGCGCACTCAAGTCCTTTTTTTAAAACCTTTTAGATGCCAAGAGCACAGTGCATGTATCAGATCAGGAAATGGAGAGATGGTTTAACGTTCACGTAATACAGGTAAAAAACAGTTCTCTGTACTTAACAGTACGACCAAATCATTGCTCGAGATCGAACTGATGAGCATTCTTAGGAGCACAAATATTACGGGGGAAAAAGTATCAAAACGGCGCAATCAAGTGCTAGCTGGATCACCGAGACTTAAGAAACCCAAATATCATGTGCTTGTTCCACAACAGATGGTCAGTGATGCACATACCGAGAATCTCGAGGTCTTCGGTCTCATTGGTGCAAGTGCCACGCATGGACAGTGGAAAAGAGGTTATATTTATATCTCGCTCCAACCATATAAGAAAGCATTGGTTTTTTATTCCCCGTTGATGTGCAATGCTGTAGCGTAATGTAGAGTAGCGAAACAAATCATTGGATTATAAGTTGCAGATAAGAGATCATTTATGACAATGAGAAAGAGGGTTGGAGACAAAACGGAGCCCTGGGGCAAAACAGCAATTATCTTGTGGGATTTAGACAACTTGTATTGAATTTCTCGGAAGAAACTTTCTAATCCAACAAAGTACAAATCCTGCATAGTCCAAAGAACCACTTATAAACAAGTGTGATTTATCACTTAACTTTACGGCTGATGTCGTTGTTTGATATTTTGACAGATCTTAGACCGACTAATTCTAGAACTAACTCGATATTGGCCTTGCCCTGGTTAACTGTTAAAACCTTTTTCGCTTACATATTATGACGAAAAAAAAAATCTTACATCCATTTTTCAACTTGGACAGGCATTTAAATGATCTGTTGATGTGTAAGTTTTACACAGACAAGGAACAACGCTGAAACTGAAACAAGCTGCATGACGCGATGGTGAAACCCCGAGAATGCCCTTAGAGATATTTGGGGCATATACATAAAAATCAAGTAACTACTAGTAGTAAATACTTCAAGTAAATACTAGATCAGCAATTAAAATGTCAGATTTGTAGTATTTACTTCATTTGGTAAGCATAAAATAAAGTTACCTATATACTTTATAGATTCATCCATACTATCATACTAGCAGCAATAGAAAAAGAAAAGAAAATACACGACTGGGTCGCATGAACTTGCTCCTTTGTCTTACCGTAGGTACCTTTATTTAAAATAAAAAATAAAATACATACAGGTATGAAGTCGAAAACATTTTTTTTTAAATTAAGAAATCGACTTTTGCCAAGAATATTTAAATGTCATTCGGTTTTTTAGACAAGGTTAAGATACAATTTCATTTTGAATTTCTTTAATACGAAATTTTGAGCAGTTTTTGAGATATCGAATTCTGAAAAAAAAAATCAAATATTTTTCAAAAATCCCTAACAAAAAAGTTTTAAAAAATTGATGATATGAGGTTCTCTTACGATTCCATCTGCCACAAAAACTTTTTTGACTGAATTTCTTAATATTGGTTAAAAAAAAAACTGTTCTTTAAAATCCTGGGGTCATGAACTGAACTCGTCCATTCACAAACAACTCTATTGCAAAACACTACCATGCATCACAAGTGGCTTGAATGCTGATGGATGCATACCATTTTCGATTCATATTTTCTTCAGAATATATTTGGGGAAAGTTAATCTTTTTTGGCTGCCAAATGTTCTGCATATGTCGAAGGAAACTTCATGCAAATTGAAGCTTTCTTAACAATATATTTGCAACAGAATGAATAGCTCTGAAACAGTAGATACTCTAACTCTGATGAAATTCTGTGTCTTCACGCGTCGTGACGCCAGCATGAAATTTTGGATCACTCTAAATGTTGAATTGCAAATGAAAATGTTCGTTTCAAACACTTAAAAGTATTTACTAGCAAATGTTCAAGTTGCTTTTTAGGAACTTGTAAAAATTGAAGTAAATACTAGTAGTAAAAGGTTTTTATGCATACCAAAATTCATCCATGCCTTGTAAATACTTTTTCTTCTAGTAAAAGCTTTTATTCAAGTATTTACTTGGAGTTTATGCATACGAAAAAAAGTAAATACTATCAAAATTGACTAGTAAAAGCATTTACTACCGTTTATGCATATGGCTCATTATATAGTCTCTTAAGGCATTTTGAGGGTTTCGGGTGGATTAATAACGAATTCCTGTTGTGATATCCCTCCATCGCTGTCTAATCGCTCTTTTTCCTTTTGGTATGTCGATGGTTGCATCGCTTTTTGTTAGGGTGTGTGAAAGACACCACTTCAAAAGGAGTATCTCTGATGACAGCTGAAATGTTGTGGTCGAAAAAAAAATCTAGTCATTAGTGTTGGATTGATTTGAAAGTCAACATGTGCTCTTGTGGATATTAACTACAACCTTTGTACCCGTGGGAAAGTCAATCAATACGAATACACTGTGGGAGGTGGTATAGTGCATGTGATATTTAATAGGTTAAATAAAAAGCAACGTGTTGTGAGGTTAGTCTTTATTCAAGTGAGTTCTCTTTTTATTTTCTGATAGTCTTTCTTACAATGAAGTGCTGCCAACCTACCAAGTAAATGCAAGTTTATACGGGCTAGTGTTACGCTGATACTACATCTTTCCTTTTCAATAGGTTTTTTTTTTTTTTTAAATATATCTATGTATGTATTAAGGTTTAATGCTGTAACTACATCTTACTTTTTATAAACATTTTCAAGAGGTTTTGTTTATTGGTGGTTTTTGTTGTGCGCATTGTAATGAAAGCTATTCAAATTTATTTATAATTAATTCAAACTGGGTTAAATAATTTTACTTCAAAAAAAAAATTAATATAATATGTACTATGTACATATGAGACGGTTATCATATTTCAAATGTACTTCTACAATAAATTCAATCATGATGCTTGAAATCGTTTCGTTTGTTTTACTTCACGACCGTATCTTGTTATATACTGATCTTGCGGTGCTGACAGTAAGTGCGATGAAGGCCCTGGAGTGATGGTGCTCTCTTTGTCATCCTCAGGATTTATGGATATTCTTTTTTCATCGAGGATAGGGCTAATATTTTTGTCGATGATAGATTTTTGTGGAAAGGTGGAATATTCATCTAGTTGAGAAGGACGAGGACTATTAAAAGACTTTTTTATATGCTCCGTATTTCTACAAACTACTTTATTATTTTCATTTTTAATGTAGTACGATCTATAGTTCGTTCAATAATAAATGTCAGTGAATGCCTTATGGGAGAGCTTTTTTTTAAGCAGAGCTGGCTGCTAAACACTCACTTCATAGAAATGACACAAATTCGCTCCCAAATTACAAGCTAGCCGGCACTGATTTATACACACAAATTGATTTATTTTCCCTTAAACGTTGTACATTCCTCCATGACCATTCATGTTGCATGCTGAAAGCATACTGAAATTACTGATCGTAGATCGTATTCTTTTTTCTTCTCTCAATGTGAGAAATGACAGCACTGCCATTACCCTTTGGAAGCAAACCTCAAGAGCTTTTTCAAAGGATTTTGTGAAAGAGCTTTCTGTTTTAAAGCTTTTGAGAACAACATTAATTGAGGTGAGAGCGTTAGGTATTACCGCCTCAATTTTAATATTTTTGAATTTTGAATTTTTTTTACTTGCTTGTCTGAAAACGGTGCAGGAATGCAGTTATACATTTATTGTTCAGATTTTTTTGTTCATATAGTGTCGTGGTTTTATATCTTTGTGGAGAAAAACAGGTCAAATAATGCGGTGATAAAATGATAACAAAATTCGTTAATATCTAAATGAAATTTAGATATTAATAAGTAAATTTGTATTGAAATAAATTTTATTGCAGTGAAAATAGTGTTTTAGAGACATGTGATGAATTAAAAAGTGCAGTGATACAAAATTAAATTTCGTCGCGTCGCCCTGGACCTGGAGACACAATGTTGGCTCTACAAAAAACGTTAAAAAATAGAAAAAAAAACATTCTTTTCAAATAATAACAGTGAACAGTGTTGTTTTGTTTTGTAAATTAACGAAAATGTCTGCAAAAGCATCAAAAGATTTGAGTGTAACAAATAAAGTGCAAATAATTGAATCAATTAACAAATTTTACGATATTTTGAAAAACAAAACGGAAGCGGTAAGAAAAGTCGCCGAGGTTTTCTCTGTCTACTGGAGATACCCTTAAAAAAAACAAACGCACCTTTAATCTTACCTCTTGGTGGTGTGGAAAAAGATAAACATTTTTTTATTAAATTAGTTTAAATCGCCAGCATTGTGGTAACCATACATTCACTACTCTTTGAATTCCGGTGATTTAATTTACAAAGTATGGCAACCACGTCAGAGCTTTTGCTTGAAATAGACATATGGAAGCTATTGCTACCAGAATGAGAGGCAAATGCCCTATCTTTCCTTCACTGACATTTTTTATTGAACGAACTATAGGTGCATCTGATTTTGCCTCTACTGTCCCTCTTTCCCACATATTTCCTTTCCTATACAAAATGTGGTCTCCAAGTTTAAGATCTAATTCTTTTCTATTAGCATTCTGATCATAATAAAACTTTTGCTTTGCTTTTGCGTTTTCCATTTTGGGAAAAGCGCTTGTACTCCAATCTTTTGGAAAGAGTAAACTCTTATCCACAGGGTGTTTTGTTCTGAATAATCTGCTCGATAAAAGCTGCGAAGGCGTACGACCAATACTGGGTATTACTGTATTTCGGTATTCTAAGAGAGTGTACAGAAAGTTTTTCCCTCCTAGTTCTGCTTTTTTTAACATTTTTTTTACAATTTGAACACCCTTTTCTGCTAGCCCGTTAGATTTTGGGTAATAAGGACTACCGAATACGAACTTGAATTCCCAATCTGTGGCAAACTCACGACATTTTAACGAATTAAAAGGCTGGTTGTCACATACAACCTCTTCTGGAATTCCGTTGGACGAAAATATTTCTTTAAGGGCTTCGATAACACTGCCTGCAGTCTTGTTTTGCAGTTTCTTCACATCTACCCATCTAGAGAAGTAATCAATAACAATCAGAAAAGAATCACCTTTAAAATCAAGTATATCAGTAGCTACTCTTTGGTATGGAAAATCTGGTGTGGGTCGTGTTAGCATTGGGTGTTTATTATTGACATTACTGTGTATCTCACAAAGAGGACATCTGCTTATGAAATTTTGAATATCGCTTCCCATGTTGGGCCAATAAAATAATGTCTTAGCTCTCGAAATAGTCTTTGTGATGCCGAAATGATTCTCGTGAAGCTTGTTCAATGTTTCATTTCTAAGCTCACGGGGGACAAAAACCCGACCTTCAAAAAAGACAAGCCCATCTTCCACATACAAAGCATCTTTAATATTCCAGTAAAATTTGAGATGATCGGGCAACTTAGTCTTTGAATTTGGCCAACCATATTCATATAACTTTCTTAGTTCTGTTAAAATATTATCTTTTTCTGTCTCTGCTAATACCTATCACGTGCTCTGTCACTCATGCTTATACTGTGAACTAATTCTTTCAACATGTTCTCTAGCTCTATATTGATGTCCGAACCTGGATTACGTGACAGAAGATCGGCAACATGCAAATCTTTACCGGGAATATACTCAATCATTAAATCAAATTTTAACAATTTAATCTTCATTCGCTGTATTCTTACAGAATAATGTGAACTAAGAGGCTTCCCTAGGATGGATAATAATGGTTTATGATCTGTCTGGACTGTTACCTTATGTCCATAAATGAATTCACTAAACTTTATGCATGCATAAACTATACCTAAAAGCTCCTTCTCTATCTGAGCATAGGCCATTTCAGTCTTTGTCAAACTTTTAGATGCGAAACTCACCGGTTTCCCGTCCTGCAAAAGGACACAACCCAGGCCGTACTTCGATGCATCGGATTGAATTACTATAGGGATGTCTGGATTAAAAGAGTGCAAAATACTTGTATTTTGAATGGTTTCTTTAATTGTATCTAATGCCCTTCTTTGTATACTAGTCCACATAAAATGTGAATTTTTCTTTAAGAGATCTCTCAGAGGTTGTGTGAGGTCCGCTAAATGAGGAATAAAATTTCTTAAATAGTTAACGGTTCCCAAAATTTTTTGTAGATCCTTCACATTTTTGGGTTCAGCAATTATTTTGATTGCCTTAACTCGATCTGGGTCAGGTGTTACACCTAGAGCCGAAAAAATATGACCCAAGCATTTTACCTGTTGGTTTCTAAATTGCAATTTCCGAGGGTTAAATTTAATGTTGTAGTTCTTTGCTCTTTTAATAACTTCCTCTAAATTCTTATCATGCTCTTCTAAGGTCTCGTCTCCAACTATAATATCATCAATATATATAAACGTCCCCTTTAAATCCCCAAAGTATTTAGTGTTAAGTTTTTGAAATTTCTCTGGGGCTGTCTTAATTCCAAAAGGCAGCACATTAAACCTGAAGCAACCAAAGGGAGTAGAAAACACCGTTAGGTTTTTTGAGCTTTCCGTAAGCTCAACCTGCCAGAAACCTTCAATTAAATCTAAGACAGTGAAATACTTCATTCCTCCCATTGCCGTTCTGAAATCTTCAAACTTGGGTATTATGAAATGTTCGTCGTTAATACATTCATTTAGTTGCTTGGGATCCAAACATATTCTCAACGACTTATCTTTTTTCTCAATAACTACCATATTGTGCGCCCATTCCGATGGAACATCAACTTTGGATATAATGCCCCTACTCAACATTTGATTTAACCCTCCAGTGGGCGCGTGGTTAAAAGAGACACGAGTGGTCGCGTGGTCTACGACTGTAGACCATTTTGTTTTGCCAAAAAATATATATACTATAGCGTTTTAAGAATTCAAATCGCGGTCAAATCATAGAGGAACATATTTTGTTTCATATTCATCACTCAAAGATAAAAAGTTATTGATACACTGAAAAAAAAAATCGGAATAAAAAACAATCCCAATTTTACGATTTTTCGTAATAATTTTTTATAAAAAATAAATTAATACTTTAAAAAAGTTAATAACAAAAAAAAGATATTTTTTTAAATTAATGATTAACCAAATAAAGTAATGAATAAGAAAAAAGGAAAATTGTACACAAAACAAAAGAAATATAAGACTTGAAAAATTCAGTTTTTCGTGTTCACGTTTTTGTCTTTTTTCATAAAAATCAAACAAAACAGTACAGCAAACATAAAAAAAACTGTTCAAAAAACATAGAACACAAATTCATTAATAAGTTTAAAAAAAAAATAATTAAAATGTGCACTACAAATCACAATAAACGCATATACATTTCAAGTGGTACCTACAAGCAAATTTAACACTTTTTTCGCACCTCACCCTAGAGGTCAGCTCACGGACCCAAAAATAGGTCCCTGAGATAGTAGAAGCAATTTTCTTCACTAATCAATTAATTTTTTAATAAAAGTAGTTAACAATGTACAATCCCTTACCTATAATAATACAATTGAAGACAACTTTTTTTGTTACACGAGTGGTCGCGTGGTCTACGATGGTAGACCAAGAGACTTTGAATACCTTTTAAGCTTTCGTATGCCCCCTCCGAAGAAAAATAGCATATTAATTAGGTAGAGCAACTAATTATCTACAGCTATTGCGAACGATGGCGGAAAAAAATTGTTTTTCTGCGAACGGCGGCGTTTTAAAAAAGACTGGTCTACGACCGTAGACCACGCGCCCACTGGAGGGTTAAAGTACTCTGAACTTTATTTCTGATACTTATAGGCAACCTTCTTGGCGGTTTGCTCACTGGCTTAGCATCTTTTTTAAGGTCTAATGTGCATTTATCGGGAAATCTCCCATAGCCTGAAAATACCTCAATATTTTTTGCTATAAATTTGGACGCATCGTTTTGATCAACAGAATCTATTCTCTCGAGAAGCCCTAAATCTACACATGCTTTAAGACCCAGTAATGCTTGAGACTGCGTTAACTACTATAAAAATCATTGGATATATTTTATGTTTATGGCATACATTCAGTGAAACACTTCCTAAAACATGCAAATTAAATCCTCCGTATGCTTCTAGCCTAACTTCACATGCACTTATCTTTGGCTTCGACTTTAATCTACATAATAAATGTTTAGGTAAAATGTTAACCTGGGACCCGGTATCAAGTTTAAATTCAACAAAATTATTTTCCACTAACAATTTTTTTGTCCAAGATGAACAACTGTTATCAAAATTATTGAGAGAATCCACAAAGAGAACATCATCACTTTCACAGTCCGAATCACATTTTACCGCAAGATCACTAACCTGTTTGGTTTTTTGTTGGCATACTGAAGCAAAATGATTAAATCTACCGCAAAAAGCACATTTTTTCCCATAAGCAGGGCATCTTCCTTTTAAGTGATTCAGATTACAGTACGCACATAGCTTCCTATCAAGTTGATCATTTGTGTTTCGGCTATACCCAGATGAACTTGCATATGCTTTTACAAATCTAGAATTAAAATTAGAATGTCTACTTTTATTTAAAATGTTATTTTCAGAACTTTTATTGATATGATTACTGCCCTCGTTTTTGTTGACTGCATGTACCACCTCTTGTTGCTTGTGCTGATTTGTTCCTTCTGCCTGCAAGGCTTTCATTTGAGTTCCAGTTATCTCAGCGACACGACAAATTTCAACTGCCTTTGCCAAGGTAAGGTCACTTTGTTTTAGTAGCTGAGACTGCACTGCTACATCACCAATTCCAAGCACGATGCGGTCTCTTAACATGGACTCCTTCTCTGTACCAAAGGTACAATTATCCACCAGTGCCGATATATCCTTAAGGAAGTGCTCAAAGGGTTCCCCTTCTTTTTGATTCCTCGAATAAAATAAAAAACGTTCGTACACGATGTTTGTCGTTTTGGGATTGCAGTATTCCTCGAATCTTGCAAGAACTGCCTCATATTCTACATCTTCATCAAACGCGAACGTATTGTAGAGCTCAATTGCCTCGCTCCCAGCACAACTTAGAAATCTTGCTATTTGAATGGATTCTTCCTCTTTGTCCGTTTTTGTAGCTGTAGCATAGATTTTGAAATGAGTCTTGAATTTCTTCCAATTTTCTCGCAAATTTCCATCCAGACACAGTTGTTGGGGTTTGTGAAAATCCATAGTAGCTCGTTCAAATATTTTTTCGTATCAAAATGTAGCTTAAAACTTTAGAAATTTACCGGCTGCGCCATGTGATATATAATAGGTTAAATAAAAAGCAACGTGTTGTGAGGTTAGTCTTTATTCAAGTGAGTTCTCTTTTTATTTTCTGATAGTCTTTCTTACAATGAAGTGCTGCCAACCTACCAAGTAAATGCAAGTTTATAAGGGCTAGTGTTACGCTGATACTACAGTGCAGGCTGTCGATATCTCAAGGAACACCTTTCATATCGTATATTATGTCTTTTCCAGGGAACATGTCTTGGGGGTCATTATCTCTCTCTCCTTAGCTGAGATAACACACATTTCACTGTCATCATTCCATTACACATACATAAAAAAGTAAATTTTTCCTATACAAATAATCCAACTAGTCTTTGCAACATAGTCAAACTCTTTGATATTTAAAACGTATTCCCCGTAAAATTGGTAGAAAAAAAGAAACAACTCTCGTAAATTATTTGATCCTTCATCAACTTTCCACAACTTTTCCTCCATAAACACTAAGCACTTTTCAACTCCGAACTAAAAACAAAGAACATTTTTCCAATTTTTTTCTGTGCATAATTTATAATGCGGATTTTCAAAGAGTTTCTCTCTTCAGTTATCGTAAACTAAACTCCAGTGTGGGGGGACTTTAGTCTTTCTCTCGAGCAGCATTTATAATGTCCCGAGATTTCGGGATTTCAATGCAGTTAAACGAAACGACTCCTGACACTAACCAGGTCTTTCCAATTTTCTAAGGAATCTATAGGTATAGGATTACAGTGGAGGATTCGTTTGGCTTTGTAATATAGATGTGATCTTACAAGTGAAGGTGTAGCAGAGAATATGTTCAAATGTATCATTAGAGAAAATTACATCTCAGGAAACAGAAACCCGATATTTCTTCAAAAGAGTCCGGTAACAAAAAACCAAAAAGAGGACAAACCAAATAAAAAGGGAGAAACCCTACTGTGAGAACTCTTATTATTGTTAGGGTAACGAAGAAGGATTGCACGAGACATTTCCGAGTAGCTTCAAGTTTAAATAAAGAAAGGAGTCATTGTGGAGACAATTCGGTTACTATTGGTACCTGAGTTCTGAGGAAATTAGATAATAAAGTCACGTTGGAGATGAATATTCAAAACCTACGCCATAGAGCATTATGCTTGGGGAGTGTGTGTTGGTGGAATGTCTACATATTGGCTTGATGCACTTGACATAAAAAGGATTGTGAAGTCTCTGTGGTTTGTGGAACTATTAATTTGTTGCTGCCTAATGTTCTATTGGAAGATGAACAAGTATGGGTATGTGGTTAGGGTAAGGTTTTTGCAAACTTAAAATGGTTGTGATTGTCTTAAGGTAAAGATTTCCTATTGTGAATTGTGGTGAGGAAGAAAATTGATAACTAGGATTAAAATAACTGAAGTGAACATAAGCATGAATTAATTAGATACAAATACTTACCTTATGTTTCCCATGAAATTTTTCAATCAGCCTTACCGTTAAATCTGTGTAACAAAGATAAATTACTTTTATTGGAGCTTTTATGTAAAGCTCTCATTACTTTTCTTGTGACATGAATGTAGGCACTATTATGTGTAAGTTTTGCTTCCGAAGAGAATATGTCTCGATATTTCGATTTTTTTTTTTTTTTTGGAATCCGACCATCGGTCGCCATTGATTCCTTTTTTTAAATTTGATTTCTGCTTCCTGCTGCGAGTTATTTGCTTTCAATAAAACGACATTCGACACAGGAACCTTCACTGGCCTTAAAAGAAATACGATTTTGTTGAAATTCTTTGAGAAGTTTCCGACATCTGCATCATTAGCGTTTCTTTTTTCGTCGGGGATTATGCTTGACGAATTGTTCGAATTCAGTGACGTGTTTGAGTTATCTTATATGAAATTGAAAAACGAAATGAAGCCGCGGTGGATAGTTCAAAGAAGTTATCTATATTTGACACATGCCTATTGAAATCAAAAGGCCTTACGCAGGAATACAGAATTTCTCACACACACTTTGTGTGGAATGCTAGGAATGCAAGACCCTGCTCAAGATTTAAGTTAAATTCAATTTCAATCTTTTGTTGTTTTAAATCGAACAAACGCTCGAACCTGATCGGCTAAGCGTATTATTTCAAAGTACCTACATATTTAGATAAAGATTTTGTTTTCAAATCACCCGCATTGAAAACCAAATTTGGCAAAACTAAATCTTACAAAATAATTCACCTTATGATTTTCCCATTATTACAAGACTCTCGGTTTATTGAAAACCTAAGCTCCATAAAATAAAAGCGTAACTCTCCGATTTAAAGGGTTTAAAATGTCTTTTTTCATTTCGTTGGTCCTTCTTTACCCTACCCACATCAAAATAAAATCTAAGCAAGTTGTCACTGAAATTTCACCTTTAATAGGTATGAAAAAAAGCCGATATCGCTTTTCTCAACTTTCTGAAAACTCATTAAGAAAAGAAAGGGTTGACAAAAGATTGAGAATGAACAAAAAAAAAAAAACTTCCAAAATCCAAACCTATCCCTTAAAATTATTCAAAACGACATTCTAATCTTGGAACTCCTATGAATCCTTAATTCTTCCGACTATGACGCCTATCTATCGACATCTGTATCCGTTCACATGCCCCCAGAAGGAAAAAAACTCAACTAGAAAAACCAATATGCATACATATTGAGGAGCATAAAACCTCCTTTTTCACATACACACACGAGTCAGAACGCTGCTGTAGTGCTGTCTGATATACAACAGTCTTATGTTTTCTTTTCTGTTTTACAAAAAAAAAGAGCTTCTTTTTTATGTGAGACGAGACATGAGCTCTTTTCTGTGGATTCCTATTTTCGTGTGGCTGTCGTGTGCGATTGGGGTCAAGGAGTCTTTAAAAAGATATTTGTATGCGTGTATAAGCCAGATTAGTGGTCAGGTGCGGAAAGTATTCGGAGAATACTTGGGAGAATAATTTGGGAGAAAATCAATCGTATTGACTGTAGGATGAGGATTTCGAATCAAGTGCTCTGTAGCTCTGTTGCGGCGCATATAATTTCAAGATCATCTATCTGCAATCAAACACATTGGTCCCACATTGAAAGAAAGTTTCAAAAAAACATGGACAGGATATATTTTCAAAACATGTGTAATCAATTGCAATGGCAGCAATTAAGAATACAAAATCTTGCATGAACATTTGAACAGTTTTCGGACCAAGAACAAAGCTCATACAACAAAAAATCTGAAAGAGCACAAAACATGACAAAAAAACTACAAGTGCATAGCGTTTGATAAATGAAATTGTGTTCATCCCAGGTAACGAGCAAAGTTAGAACCTCAGTTATAAAATTTCGGAGCGAATTTGAAAAAAAAGTGGAGCAAATGCAAAATTTTCGGAGTAGATTTGAAACAAGAAGAAGATATTTACTTTTCAAGGAAATTTCTTCAATAAAAGTTTATTTAGCTATATTCATCTTTATGACTTCTTTTTAGAATGAAAATTGTTGAGCTCAACAATACTTACGACCCTGGTCCCATCGTTATTCGCACTTTCGCAGTGCTTCGTATTTTTGAAACTTTTCCCGAAGCTTCATTTACTTCTTTCTTATTAGATAAATAACTGCGAAGTGGGTGTATGCATCTTTTAAAGACACAAAGAACTTATAACCGTCGTAAGTAGCTGGATTTTTGACGTATTCCAAATAGTCGTAAGATATGCAACTTACAATGAACTTTGCTTTATTATTTTGTTCATTGAATTTTTGTAAGATAGTAGCGTCTTCACTTTCTGGAGCTGAAATTTTCACAGTTTCTAAAACATCGACCAAGTCCAAGACAATTTGACTCAAAAACTCCATTTCTCTTAGTTCTACTCTAATTCCATCAGGAATTTTTTGTCGTTTTTAAGCCATAATAGCTCTTCATTTTTCAATAACAGGGAAACAACGTCTTGATTTGATTAATATGCTGTTTCCACTAAAGCTAGTCACGAGATTGAGCGAAGTAGATTAAGAACAAATCTTGACTTTTTTTGGATTTAGGGTACATATTAGAATATCAAACGTTGAATAATAGTACGTTTAGTATAAAACTACGTTTTCATCTACCCAAAATCCAATAAAAACCGAGATTTATACTAAATTTACTTCACTAAATCTCATGATTAGTGCAGTGGAAACAAGTATGTATATAAGATTAGTTGAGGATAAACAATTTTATTTAATTAAATTTTCTTCAAAAAAACGGATCTTAAAGCTATACAGCTAAACTATACATTATTTATAATAGGTAGTTTAGGTAAACAAAATTGCCCTTGTGGACAAAGTGGAGTAAATCTCAAAAAATCGGAGCGGCGGAGTAGATTTTTATTTTTCCTTAAAAGTGGAGCAAATTTGCTCCGATCGGAGCAAGGTTCTAACGCTGGTAACGAGTGTTTAATTTTTGTGTGCATAGCAAACAAAGTTGGATAGAATGTTCAATGCAGCATCGGTAAGCTTTTTGAAAAGAGTTCAAATAAAATTGCGAAATTTAAGGAAAAAGAAGTTGTAAAGAACATTCGTGTATGACACCAGATTTTTCTCAAAAAATGTAAATGCTTTGCGGCATGAGAAAGCACACAAGCTTTATCGGCTTCTGAAGTTTATTCAACTGCATACTGGTTTATTGGCGTTTCAATGGATGACGGGAGGGTGTATTTGCTTATGGAAGTACATATTGCTAAAACGACATAAGCATGCTTTTGGTTTATAGTTGGCTTCTATCAATAGTTACATTGGAATTTTCAGAATATTTTAGGATCTGCTCTAAATACGTGGGCAAAATATCTTAAAAAGATGAAAGAAGTTCATGAAAAATTACAAAACCGCAAATTAATTTTTTGCATAGAATCTTAGGTAGATTGGTATTCAAATGGAAAAAATGGAAAAATTCATATCATTTTAAATTTTGATTGCATTCAAGCAAATCATATTGCGTTTTCACGAGGTTGGAGTTTTATTATTAGGTACCTACTTTAGAGTGTACTTGAAGGTTTCAAATTCCGGAGGTTCGTGGGTTCAGCTTACTTACTTACTTAAGTTGGCGCTACAGTCCGTTGACTTGAGCCTGAAGCAACTATGTAAACTGTAAGCTCGGTCCCTAGCTAAGTGTAGGTATCGAGTTTTGCACTCCAATTTGATTGCCCTGCGAAGAGTGGGTCGAGTTATTTAGAAAGTGTTGCTTTGCAATATCGAGTAAATATTTCTCCAAGCTCAAGTGCGGAAAAGCCAACCTCCGCGCGGTGCAGGGTGGAAACTAGATGACGATCTAGGCGAATGGTTTTACGCTAAAGTCATGCAGTCTTCCAGAATTGTTCAACCGCAATGACAACTGGCAAGAGGCTGCATGACAAGGACGCCAGCGAATCCTTGTTAATCCATGATAAGAAAGAAAGTTGGGAAAACTCCTATTGAAAAAGTGTAACGTAAGAGTACATATAATCAATAGAAAGACTACCAGGTCTATTGAATAAACTGGTACTCTGGGGTAGTTGGGGCCCCGTTCATTGTGTCTTAGGACCTTTGAACGCCAACTACAGTTGCGGTAGGCCCCCTTTTGGGAGTTTCAGAGGGGCTGTTGGTTGACGAGAGATTCGTTCTCGATAACTGAGTGTACGTCCTCAAAGCTCAGTTATATAGATATAAAAACATTTACCATTATGGTTTCTTCATGGAAGAAATAAACTGGTACTTGAAAACACATTTGAAATTAATTATATTAAATGCGATGAAGGAATAACATACGCAAAAGTTTGATAACGATGAGTTTCAAACAGTGTGATTAAGGGAGAGTATCAACTCTAACAAACAGATACCAATGTGAATGGTCACACGTCGGATAAGGCTTAATTGCTAGGTGCCGACGTAAAACTGCTCACTACTACTCCAATTTGATTGAGATCCTCTTCAACTTGAGTGCGCCACCTGAGTCGCGGTCTTCTTCTACTTTTTCGTCACTTGGGAATGGTGTCGAAGGCTTTTCCGGCCGGAGAATTGGTGTCCATCTGCTCTATATAACCAAACCATCTGAGTCACTGGGCCTTGACTCCTCTAGCTAGGTTCATTTTCTTGTACAACCCGTAAAGTTCACTGTTGAATATCCTTCTCCATTCTCTCTCAATGCACACGGGCCTATAGATAACTTTCCTCTCAAAGCAGACTATGGCACTTTCATCCGATTTTTTCAGTGTCATTGCTTGTGCACCGTAAAACAGGACTGGGATGATGAGAGTGATGCATAGTTTTACCTAAATTTATCGAGAGAGGGTTTTACTACTGAATTGTTTTCTTATCCCAGAGAAATAGTGATTAGCAGGAGTTATTTTTTGTCTGATCTTGGCGCTCGCTGGTGTTATTGTCCGTGTTAATAGCGGAGCATAGGTAGAGAAACTCCTGTACTACCTCGAAGTTATAAGCGTGTATTGTGACATTCTGCCCAGCCGTGTCGGTGTTGTGTGTCCTTCCTTGAAGACAGCATACATATGCACTTCGTTCTGCCCTCATTTATCAAAAAACCGATTTTAGCCGCTTCTGTCTCAATTCTCAAAAAGGCTGCATTGATATTACGCCGTTTTCTTCCCATTCTATCAAAAGCTTCAATGCTAAGGTTCCAATCATTGGGCATGCATTCTTCCGACCATATCTTACAGATGACTTGGTGCATGTTCCTACCTAGATCGTCGCATGCTGCTTTGAATAGCTCGGCATCTAGACCATTTGCTCCAGCGGCTTTGTTGGATTTCAGCCGTGATATTGCCGTTTTCACTTCATTTTGATCGGGCTATCATTGATGGCTATCATCGTGTCTAATGAATGGCTCCTGCCTGGACAGCTTGATTTTGTTCGTCGTTACCGTTATACAGTCTAAAGAAGTAGTTTTTCCAAATCCTCAGCATCGACTGGGATTCTGCTATGATTTGCCTTGCTCATCTCTGCAATCATCGGTTTCGGTTCTTGATCGATGACCTTAAACTAGCTGTTTTACCTTCATTTTTATATAGATCCTAAGCGCAACGCCGCATACGAAGCTTTCACGTCAAAAATTTAGTCAAATAACATGTCTACAGTTTGAACTTTAATTTTTAGATTATTCTTCCCAAAGCCGCAGTCTGCAACGTTTTTTTTTTTTTGGGCCCCGTTCCCAGACGGTAATCGATTTTTTCTTGGGTATAGGATGAATTCCAGGACACCAGAAAACATCGAGTAGGTGAGAGGAAAGCGTAAATTTTATTCAATTCAAAGCAAAGCTGCTTTTCTTGCCACGTAGCATATAGTGGAATTTTTAAGCTGAATCCATGTTGACAGCACATTACTGACGCAATGCACTTAATTTATAGCATGTTTGCGTATTTGAAATTTTTGGTCAGAAACAGCAAAACGCAAAAAAATATTTGTTTTAATTGGTTGGCTATTTCAATCCTTAACTGTTTTTATATATGAGTTTGTTGTTATTGTGTTAATTTTTTAAAAATTATTGCTGCGGAACAATTAACGGAAGCATATACAATTTTTTAACAGTCGGAACCAGGCTTCTGAAGCTTTTGAAACTGGTCGTTCGGCTAAGGAATGTATATTTTTAATGTTGCATCCACCCACTTCATTCCTAACACCAACAATGAATCGAACAACTGCTCTGTGCACTTGAGCACGGCTCATATCAATCGACATATAACAAATCCGCATCCCCATCGTTATTGGCTGTCCGCTTTGTGGCAAAAAAGATTAAACAAACAAACTTCAGCTGATGTAAGAGTTTCCATTCCAGTTGGGGAGTGCTTACAAAACTAACAACTTATTTATTAAAAGAGATTATCGCATATATTTCAATGGTCTTACCACTACAGCCAGATGAAGATATCACTATGACACGACGCGACGACACAAAGGGTCCTTCCAATTGACAGCCATGGAGTACATTTGGCCATTGCCTTGTCTGTTTATGTCCTAGCGTTCAGATTTATTTGTCCTTTCGGCTTACAACAATTCCAAAAATATATTTACTCACCTAAATCCGAAGAAAAACTCATCATCCGAAAGTCGACAGGGTTTGTTTACAGCATGAACAGGAAAAAAAACGAGAATACGGATTTTGGAAATGGAATTCTGAGAATGGCATTGATAACCCAGACTATGGCCCATGGCGACGATAACGGCGACGACGAGGTTGTTAGAGACTGTGGTTGAAATGTTTTCTTTGTCCGTGTTCATTCTATTATATGTTGAGAACCATGCAACTAACGTTGCGTTGGTTGGTCTATTTTTTGTTTTTTTTTTTTTTCTAGTTCCACTGAAAGCTAAGAAAAGATCTCTGTTCTCGATTTCGGCACGTTTTGTTTGGTTACGGAAGTAATAAATATTTTTCACAGTGTAATAAATCAGGAATATTTTTTGTTTCTAAATATATTTTTTTCAGCAAAAAAACAAAAATTATTTAAAAATCAATTAATTTTAGTAAAAACTGATGGTATGGCTCTCGGTTTTGAATTACGGTGCGAATTATGAACAGCTCCGGGGTAGGTATTAACTGTGGTATTTTTTGAATGTCATGATTTAAAAAAGCATGCCATCCATCATCAAAAGACTATAATTTTCATTTCATTTTCAATGAGGAAATTGTATAAGATGAATGAGCAGAAAAATATAAAATAAAATTCCTGTGAAAATTGCAAACTTCTGGCAATAATTTAGAAAGTATGCGACTGATCTTTAATATTTATTAGAACTTCTTGTCCCATCAATGAAAATAAATTTTATTTGAATGTGGTCAAAGCACCCTTATGGACTGGCAAATGTATTGTTTAATATGTAAAAGGAACGAAGATGGCTTTTTGGAAAGGAAACAGCATAGCATTGGTCTTCGAGGTATCACACAGTACAAAGGTTCTCATGCATTTGCATCACAAGAGCTAGTATGAGAACATGTCCCCACAGTTGCTATGAAGGTACTTCTCCATTTGACGCCACTCAATATTATTATTGAAAACACATGGATTTGCCAAGGAAGTAACTGGAACTGGAAAATTGTCAAGCAATAGAGACAGAAACCTTCTGTCCAAGTTAACAGAAGATAACTTCCTTGATATTGCGAGAGATGGTAAGGGCACAAATTAAAACTTTGTGAAAAATTATAAAATACAATTAAGTAGCTATTCTTTCAAAGATAATAATCACATGGTACACAGACGGGTCAAGAACAGCTGAAAGTACCTACTGTTGCGGGAATATATGGGCCCAAGATTGGAATCTCTATCAATGTTGTTGTGGACACGAAGAGTGAAAAATAAATGAAGAAAGTCCATACTAGAATTAACAAGTTTTTTTATTGACAATAAAGGCCTACCTAAGACTGTTGATCGGAAAGCCTGTTATTAAAGCAGCTCTGTTTTCGTTTAACCCAAAAGAGTTTGGCGCTGCGGTCACTCCAACATCTCGGGTGGTGTATTCTCCATCCGATCATTGCAGTTTTAGCACTTACATATGTCGTGACGTTTCTTCTGCTACCTCCAAGGGAACTGGTTATGTATGATGTATGTGTCATTTTTCTGACGATTCCGTTTTCAAAACAGAAGAGTTCTGCTCTTCTCAGAAGCATTCCGTCTGTCAAAGTCAGTCCAACGGAATAGTTTCAGAAGACTTCTGGACTCTTCCGAATGTTTCTGGACTACCAAATGAAAACGACAATAATATGGTTGTGACTACGTCTCGATTCGCACCTTTTCCACCCAATCCTGTTGCAAACGAAGTGCCATCCAGTGATAATCGAGGCACATAGCTATTAAAGATGAAAACACACAAATAATATAAAAAAATAAAATCAACAAGTGCTGATGCTGAACCAAATGAAACTTCCATTGAAGGTGGTTACGGAGAGGCAAAGTTTTATTTAAAATTCCTTGCTGTGTTTCTGTGAACACAATAAAATAAGATAAATTAAAAGCCGAATATTATTTATTGCAAGAAATATAAATGAATTCAAAATACTTACCATCGGCGTTGTTTTCTTCAAATTGAATGTTTCTGTTTGACAATTATGTTTTTTTGTTGCCAAATATCTGTCAGAGTGTCAATACTGTCCATGTATACATATCAATGGAGAGAGACATCGAATTGATGACATTTATACAGCTTCCATATGAATTGTCTAGGTGGCGCTAATTTCTGAGCAAAATGGTTTTGGTGATGTTGAAGTAAAGGAATTTACTTCGTGTTGTTTGTTAATTGAGCTCGTGGGGAATAATCAAAAATTAAAATTAGAGCTAGATGTCGCTTCTGTCCATGTTTTCTTAACATAAACTTGTGACTGTAAACCTACTAGGAAAATACTTATGAGTTATGAAATTAGTCCCAAGTTCGAGAGGCACTTCCTTACTTAAGGTTTGAACCTCAATGGATTTGCCACTTTGGGAAATTAATTGTTTTGATCAGAATACATGCTGTATGATGGGCAATAACCAGTGGCATATTATCCTAAAGGCAAACTAGGCACGTGCCTAGGGGCGCGGCAACAAAGGGGCGCGCGGGCGCAGTTATTCTTACAAGTGGCAAATAGTGCGAGTTCATATGTGGTTGTTAAAGTAACAAACTTGTGAACTCGAATAGCACTTGCATCTTTTGATAAAATAAAAATCGGTCCTGAGCAATTCCTCTTACAGAGTCAACTCGGTTTGCCAACTCGGAAATCGACTTAGCTTTCTTCTAATTTTGTAATGGTTTTTGAAAAGGTATTGATTTTACTTATTGTAGGGGCAAATAACCTAATGGTTGAAGTTCATAAGCGGATGGCAAAGATTTCGACGGATTTAAAACCTATTTTTTTTTGCTTTTTAAGTTCTTTCTAGATTGATTATCGGGGCAATCCGATTTGAGAACCGAGTTGCTTCTCGGTTTGCATAAGAACCAACTCGAGTTAACTTGGTTTACAAAATTTACGTTTCGGCAAATCATCAATTAACCAAATTCGTAAGATCTTTCGGACAATACTAATAGATCTCATGTTAACTAAGTCTCTTTTTCCTTGGCCGCTATTTCAACGCCTTTTATTAAGGCGCGGTGTAGCGGTTTCGGTCAAACTATAGTACGAGAAATTTCTATATACCTAGGGGCGCGAGTGAGATGCTTGCCTATGGCGCCCTCAACGTTTAATCCGCCACTGGCAATAACGATATTAAATACTTCGGTGCATAAATTTTTGTGCCAAAAACGAAATATTAATAAATAAAGTATATATTAATTAAAATAAAAGACTTCCAAGGTAGGGTGGGATAAGGCCACGCCGAAAGACATCTCGGCGCCCTCGAATGGTAAACGTCCGTCTGATGTCGATAATTCAAATTCAAACCATCCGTTTGAATTTGATCGTTATTTTTTTTGAATTTTGGAATTTCCGTTTGGCATGATTTTTGTTTTATGTAATAGGCGAGATTTAAGAGGACCCTAAGGCAAGATCCCACACCATTTCCGGCGAGCTCAAGCCGAGCATAATGCCAGCATGCCAGCCTTAGCCCTCGATCACATCAGCTTCGTAAATTTGATTCATCAAATTTTCAATATCATAACCTCCAGCCTTATTACAATGTGTCAATCTCCCAGTATCTTTCAAGCAGAGATCACAACAAATGTGCAGGACTCAATCTCGAAATGAACCACCTTACCAAAAAAATTGCCCTTATAGCATTAAACTCCTACACCTTTAACTCTAAGCTCGTTATGGAAGCAGAATAAAACTAGGCAATAACAACAAAGTGACTCTTCAATGGGTACCTAGACATGTAGGGGTTAGGGAAATGAGGACATCTACTGTCCAGCCACCAGCTAGTTGAAACTTTTATTTTTGTATTTTTTTGGCCTGGTGCTTTGTCCTCTGCTTATTAATATTTGTGTAATTTAAAGCTGGTTGGAAAAAGGAATGCAAAATTCTAAAATTTGTGTTACTAAACTTAATGTTGCACGTTTAAACAATTTATTGGAAAATCCTTAAGTTTTTGCTTCTGTAATCAGTGGAAATTCTATTTCTATGATGAAAACGACGACATGACAACAAAGCACCCCCTACCGCATGGTCCTATTGATATTCCCTTTTTGATCGATTTTTTCATGTGATATTTCCTAGGAGAGAAGAGTGAGACCATTACTCTTGCCAAAAAAAAACTTTGACGACCGATTTGATGGACACAAAAATGCAACGAGTCAGTGGTACTGGATTGACATCGTCTGGACGCTCGTTGTCGAACTTCAATAATTGATGAATCTGATGTGGTAATTTGATTTGTTATTCGGATGTTATTCAGGATGGCCTTATCTCCATTGAATCAATCAAATCCTTTAGAACGTGTACGAACGAAAATGAGTTTGGCTGTCACACATCATTGCGGTGGGCTTTTTGGGTTTTGATGAAAACGTTGCAATAGCAAAGACTTGAAATTGGCAATTTAAAATCGGAAAGGTTTTTGGTAAATAAAGCAAATTGGAAGGCAACATTTTAAAATCAAAAATTAGATAAAACCACATCACTACGGTGGAATATACTCTAAGGTACAAAAAGTGGCGAATTTATAAATATATTTAAGCTTTGGTCATTGAATGCTGTCGAGACTACCGGTTAGGTGGGATTGGGAAATTGCGATAGCGAGAGAAGAAAGAAAGTAAGGCATTGGCATTCATTCGACATTATATAGAACAAAGTAAATTAATTATGCTTAAGATTATATAAAATATTTTTTTTTTGCAAATAGTTATACCTATATAACCTGTGCCAGGCAAGGCGCATCTACCTAATTAAAGGACTGAACTCAGATCGTTGTTTACCTCTCTATAAGTTTCCAATGAACTTGGGAATTCAAATTTGAATCATTCATGAACATTTGGCTCTGCTTTTTGACAATATAAAATTGGATCTTATCATATGGGAGACGTGAAGAATCCTTATAGAGGGATTTGTAATTGCTCGTTTATCAGAGTTGCTTATAACTGTTTGAAGGATAATAGAGTCTTGAAGCTTTACGGTGAATTTTTGAAAACAAATATGTGATTTTGCTGTGAGCAGGCGCGCGCCGGCCGCCGCCGTAAACGCACATTTCTTTAGCTGTTACAGCCTGGGTTTAATTTTCGATTACATTCTCAATTTCTGCAGAAGGAACCGAGATCAGAAGAAGAATTTTATTTACGTTTTTAAGTGTATCCTCTTAAGAACTCAATTACCTGCAATTAATTCATTGAAAAGAAATCTGAAAATGGCAGAGCTATATCTTAATGTCTTTCTTTCAACCGCTTGTCGAAAGCCACCTCGCCCGCGCATCAATTTGGCCCTATTTAACAGAGCAAAGGCACCTTCAAATTTCAATAAACTTTTGGACAATTGAGCAAAATCCAACAACACAACCTCTAACGAGAGCATTTTTCAAATATCGCAATACATTTTATTGAAACTTTACTTTGAACATGTGCTAAACAGATGTACCTATTATTTGATGGTACCATGTAATGATCAATTAACTTGAAACTTGAAACTTGAATTAAATCTTTGCTGCCGGACGTATTCATACCTTACAACACGGAGCTCATTTTTTTTTTCATTTCATAGTCAATTGGTCTCCCTTTTTGGATCGTTTAGTCCCAATCCCAAGTATTAGATTTGTTGTTACAATCGAAAAAAGTGTGTATTTGCTTAAACTTACACACTTGAATTTCCAATATTTACAAATTGTAGATTCAATAAAACAAGGGGGACTATAAAGATTCCTACAGATAAAATGTTTCAAGGGCCACAAGGATACGCCATTAAAATAATTGGCATTGTTCTTTACCTTTTTTTTATTTTATTTGAGTTTCGGAACACTGTCAATTTAATAAATCTAAACACCACAGCAGGCCATTTAAAAATAAATGTACGACAGACAAAGCGGATTATTGTTGTTCACGCTTTTGTGGTTTATTGATTTTATTATCCTTGGGCATCTTCGGACTACAAGGAATATAATGCTATTTTGAAATTGAGCAATCAACTGTGGAATTGCGTTTCGTGTATTTGTTGTTTGGAATTCAGTGGGTAGAAGAATTGATCGGACAAATATATTTTCGTTTTGTAACCAATATTTGATTTCGAAAATTTATTCATTCATCGTTTCGCAGTTTCCTGTTCTCATTATAAAGCATGGCATTTTTCGTGTGGATGTGGACCTTTAAATGTGAAAACAACAAGCCATTAAATCCTTCACATCTTTAGCTATGCATCTTTCCAAAAAGAAAAAAATGTATCCTAGTCAACTTCTTCCCGGGCGCCGAACTTGCCGAGTTGAAGAAGCTGAGTAAGGTCAAAGATTCTCGAGAATTTTTTCTCCAGATGAGTCCTGAAACCAAAGGGCGACCCATATCCCTCTACCCCTCCCTAATCCTTTTCCACTCCAACAAAGGTATGGCGAAAAAGCTGGCCTATGTCACCAACTCCGCTCCCACCTCTCCCACGTTGGCACGGCGAAAAAGCTGTTCAACTTTCCAAATCCTTATACTTCAGAACGGTCTCAAGACTGTCTGTCGTTTCCCTCTCTCTGTAGTACGGCTAACGCTGTCTACGGTTCCTTATCCTATTCCTTCCTGTCAGTACGATGTAAACATTGTCTGACTCCTCACCCCCACCTCTTCCTTCCAAATCATCCCTTCCCAATTTGGGCTGGACCTAAGGTGTTACACGACCCGTGCCGATGATCAGCCTGGCTGAGGGCCCAATTTAAAAATAGCTCAGTCTCTAACGGAGTATCCGGATACCTGGCGACCTCCGGATTAACCAGACTTATCTGTACATGCGAATCTCTGTGCAGACGGACCTCCCTTTCTTCGCAACTCGTGGGATTTTAGATGGAGAAAACAAACAAAAAACAAAAACAAAACAAAATTGAGACCGGTACTCTTTCAAAACCGGGCGGCAGTACGGCTCCAAGGCTGTCTGCCATTCCTCCTGCGGCGGGCACAGAAGAGGTGGTTCTGATTACACATGATCCCTCTTCTGTTGCAAGTTGCAGCGAGAGTAGGCAGGTAGTAATACCTAATTCGGGCAGTGGCGTGGTTGTGAATAACGGCCCAACTGCTTCAGGGAGTAAACCTCCCGCCACGCAAATAGACAAGCAGCTAAGACCGTCTAAGGCCATCTATAACAAAAGGCGCAAGGCTGCGAGAATCCTGAAGACATCTGGTGCATCACTGGATGCTGGAAGCTTGATGCCCGACTTAGATGGGCCCAAAACGTCCTATCAACACCCAAGTGTGACTCAACGTCAAAACGTGAACGGTCTCTGGAGTTAGGATGCCATATAGCGATGTGGCAAAAGAAAAGATGGTTGTTGCCGTAATCGACAGGAGCTATATAGATGGCACGATTTCTTCTGAGCGGTGGCAGGTGGTGAAGCTGAAACTCTCAGCTGGCTTTTTAAGCCTCATGAGAGAATTCCCGAGTTCACCTCCCTCCATAAGAGATGGAGGTTGGCATCAAGGGCATGTCAAACTCATCGTTTGTGACGACCAGAGGTCTTGCGATCTATATAAGCTTGCTGTCAGCAGGTTAGGCGAAATCTGGCCAGGTGCGAAGCTCGAAGTTGTTGCTAAGGAGGACATCCCTAGCAGACCTAGAGCCCGCACATGGATTCCAGCTGAACCTTCTTGCATGGAGGACATCCTCCAGATAATGCAGATCAGCAATCCATCCTTGCCTACGCAAAATTGGAAGATCGCTAAGTTGGAAAAAGTTAAGGGTCCTTATAGGAGCGCCATTTTGGTGATCAACAAGGAATCCCTGGCTCCGCTTGCGATAACTAAAGGCTCCATAAGATACGGCTTTGAGACCGTCACCTTAAAGGTCTACAAAAAAGATGAGGTACCTGCAAATAGCGAGCCTCCAACCCAACTTGAAAGTGAACCTGTGGCCGAGAAGCCTGGTACATCGTCATCCCTACCACCGGTAGTTGACGTTGTACCCTTGTCATCTCCGGCGGCGGTTCAACCTTCTACTGAAGTCCACAGCAGTCATACCTTAATGGAGACTGAGGACTGCGTAGACACTCTTTTGAACGAAGAAGAACTTTTGGCCTCTTCTTCCGATTCAGAAGATACAGACAAGACTGTGGTGGAGGTTAATCTGCCTGATTGTATTCAAAATGATGCAGTTAGTGCAGATTAATCTCCAACACTCCATCAAGGCTTCGGCCTCTCTCCTACTTCGACTGGCCAGAAGTTGAGAAGACATCGTCCTGATCCAGGAACCATGGATAGTCAAATCCATTATTCGTGGACTCAGGACTCCAGAGTACTACCTACTGTATGCGAGTGATAAAGGTGAACCTAGATCTTGCGTATTAGTCAAACGTAGAATAAATTTATTTGTACTCCATAATTTCAGTGATAGAGATACCACCGTAGCTAGACTGGAAACAGCCAACGGAGCTTTCTGGCTAGTGTCGGCATATCTTGGCCATGACCACCTTGGCCCTCTCCCTGGTCAGACACTGGAGAAGATCATCACTGAAGCGAAACGGCAGAAAATCAGCCTCATAATTGGAAGCGATGTTAACGCTCATCATACAGTGTGGGGGAGCACTAAAATAAACGAAAGAGGTGAGTCACTTTTCGATTACATCCTAGGTACTAACCTCGTAGTAAGTAATGTTGGAAGCGAACCTACTTTTGTCACTAAAACCAGACAAGAAGTTCTCGATATAACTCTAGTCTCCGACTCAATTCATCACATGATTTTGGACTGGATGGTATCCAGAGAACACTCATTCTCTGACCACAGATACATCCAATTCAGAATCAATGTTGATGAAAAATCTAGTCCAATTAAATTTCGTAATTACCGAAAAACCCATTGGACCACTTATATAAATACACTTCAAAGTTTAATTAAACCAGGACTCCTAAGTCCCTCTCTTAATGCTAGTGAACTTGACAACAAAGTCAAGGACTTAACCTTAGCTATGAGCAGATCGTTAGAGATTGCCTGTCCACCTGTATGTTATGTATAAGGGGAAAAAAGAAACTTGGTGGACCTCGGGTCTCGATTCGCTCAGGAAAGAGTGTAGAAAACTCCTTAACAGAGCTAAATATACAAGACAGATTTCTGACTAGGACTCATACAAAAGTTCCCTAAGTTCAATTACTACTACATCATTTCCACAAGGTCTAATCACAAGGGATAAACTGCGATGGGCTATCAACAGCTTCGAACCGTATAAATCGGCAGGACCAGACGGCATTATTCCAGCTGAACTCCAATCCTTGAGGTATTGTTCAATAGCTGCTTGCATCTGGTCCATATTCCCTCAGTATGGAGAGAAGTGAAAGTTGTTTTCATACCCAAGGCGGGAAAATGCTCGCAAGTTAACCCTAAAGATCTCAGACCCATAAGTCTATCATCGTTCCTTCTTAAGACATCAGAGCAAACATCGATACAAGACTCATGTCTAACTCCCAACAAGCCTCCTGTAAGGCAAAATCGGTTGAAACGGCGCTACACACATTAGTACGCACTATCGAATACTCCCTCCATCATAAAGAGTATACTATGGTTGTATTCCTTGATATTGAAGGCGCTTTTAACAACGTGGACACATCTGCAATCACATCTGCACTGTCACCTCTGAATGTGGAGAGTTCGCTTGGAGAGTTAATTCATTTAATGCTGAATAGCAGAATAATTAACTCAGAACTCGGCGGCTTTTCCGCAAGAAGATCTGTCAGCAGAGGTACGCCGCAAGGCGGTGTTCTCTCCCCTCTTCTCTGGAATCTGGTAGTTAACGAAATTCTTACCTGTCTGGATAGAGAGGGATTCAGAGTGATAGCCTATGCTGATGACGTTGCTATAGCTGTTTCAGGAAAGCATCTAAATACCTTAAAAGAACTCTTACAAAATGCTCTAAACAAGCTATCACTTTGGGCGAATCGGTGTGGTTTAGGCGTTAACCCTCACAAAACCGATTTGGTCCTATTCACTATGAAATATAAAATCCCGCACATCGACCCTCCTTTTATAAACGGTGTCCAATTAAAGTTTTCAGATGAAACTAAATATCTGGGTCTCATATTAGATAGAAAACTAGATTGGAAGACTAACATACTTGAAAGAATAAGAAAATCTACGGTAGCTCTTTTCACCTGCAAGAAAGCCATTGGTAGCAAATGGGGTTTGCAACCCAGAATCACTCATTGGCTATACACATCGGTAATCAGACCGATTCTTCTTTATGGTGTGTCAGTATGGTGGACTGCCTTGGACGTTTAAATGAACTGCGATAAGCTTAGTAAAGTGCAACGCTCAGCATGCCTAAGTATAAGCGGATCACTTCGTACGACTCCATCTGCGGCACTAGACACCCTACTCTATCTAACACCTCTGGACATAATCGGCAAACAAATAGCTGCTACTTCTGCTATTCGACTGAATGCCTCTTCACAGTGGACTAACAACAACATTGGCCACTCTGTTATTCTTAATTATTTAGAATCAATTCCAAAGCACACAGACTACACCATTCCTCAACTACAGTTCGATAGGAACTTTCAAACTTCTACCCCTTCCCGATCCTTCTGGGAAAACAAAAAATTCCTGGAAGACGAGGCAATTCACTTCTATACAGATGGATCGAAAACTAGTGATGGGGTTGGTGTAGGTGTGTACTCCGAACGACTAAAACTAAGTCTCTCATTCAGCCTTCCAAATCATTGTAGCGTGTTCCAGGCAGAACTTTTGGCGATTGAGGAGGTCCTGTCCTGGCTCAGAGAAAACGTGGTATCCACATCTGATATCCGGATCTTCTCAGATAGTCAGGCAGCTATAAAATCCCTGGACTCTGTCTCTACAAACTCAATTACGGTCCATAACTGTCGATCGTCTCTAATGGAGATGGCACAACAGTTTAACATTCACCTTCACTGGGTGCCAGGCCATAGAGACATTCCAGGAAACTGCAAAGCCGACGAACTCGCCAAACATGGTACAACATTACCCATTAAGCCACAAATGGCTAATGTTGGTATACCAATCGCTGCATGTAAACTTTTGCTACAACAAGATGCTATTAAGAGAACTAACATCAGGTGGAATAACATAACCACCTGTAAGGATTAAGATCTGAAAATTAAAGTCTTTTTATAAGGAATACTAATGATGAGATAACCTCACCCGATCACGTTTTGTTAAAGAAGAACTTTATTAAGTTGAATTTGACATTTATAAGAAATTATATGTGTTATACATAATTTATTTTATCATCTCTTAGTTGGTAATATATGGGCTGCGTTCAGTATAATTATGATGAAAACGATATTATTGTATGATTAAACTTAGTTGATTTTTAAACATTCCACCCGCTTCGACGTCTCATTTGAGCGTTGAAATATCTGCTTCATTGTCGTCATTGATAACCGGTAGCAAACAAAGTTTAACAATGGGGCGCTTAAGTGTTGTTGATTGTGTCTTTACCGTGACGACTCTTACGAGTCTGTCAGCTCCAGGATGTGTTGAAATAACTCGTGCTAGAGGCCACTTACTTGGAGGTGATCGCTCATCCACAACAAGTACAAGAGCTCCTTCTTTGATGTTTTTGTATTTTTGATGCCACTTTCCAATGTCCTGCCACCTTTGAAGATATTCGCTGGACCATCTCTGCCAAAACTTTTCTAGCATTTGTCGTAGCTGTTGATAACGAGAAAGTCTTGATGTAGGTAGCTGCATTAATGATGGTTCAGGAACTCCTCTCCCACGATGAAGTGGCCTGGGGTAAGTGCCTCAAGGTCGTTTGAATCATCAGAAAGAGGGCAGATGGGGCGGGAGTTCAAAACAGCTTCCACTTGGGTCAGGAAAGTCGAAAATTCCTCATAGGTAAGAACAACATCCCCAATAACTCGCTTGATGTGGAACTTGGCTGACTTAACAGCTGCTTCCCATTTGCCCTCAAAGTGGGGCGCTGACGGGGGGTTGAACGACCATTTTGTACCATCATTGGCGAGTGTATCTACTAAAGATTTTACATTATTAGAAGCAGAATTAAACAACTTACGCAGCTCCGCATCAGCACCAACAAAGTTAGTTCCACAGTCACTTCTCAGTGTGGAACAAATACCTCTTCGACCAGTGAAGCGCTTGAAAGCTGCAATAAATCCTTCTTTAGAGTAATCAGTGGCAAGTTCAAGATGGACAGCAGATGTAGAGAAGCACACAAAGACCACCAGATACCCCTTGTATTTTTTAGCACCTCGTCCTCTCCAGGTTTTTAATGTGAATGGGCCGGCGTAATCTACGCCCGAATGTAAAAATGGACGTGATGGAATTGTTCGATTGATAGGAAGCTGGCCCATGAGTTGCGTAGGAGTTGTAGCTCTGTACCTTGTGCAAACTACACAGCGATTGACGAAACTGCGAACAGCATGGCGACCTCCGATGATCCAATAATTCCTTCTTAGAGTGGCCAGCATTAATTGAACTCCACCGTGAAGTGTTGACTCATGCGTGTAGTTTAGTATTAGCGTTGTTAACCTTTCTATACTCGCGCATTTTTACAGTACACGTATACTCGCGCACGGTCTCTCAGACCGAAATCTTATCTCGTCTACATTTTCGTGAATATGTATTTTCCAAATTGTTTTTGCGGTTTATTTTAAAGAAAGTAATATATATAAATGAAACAAATAGAAAAACATAGCAACTTTGAACTTTATTCGGTAGCAATTACATTTTATGCAAGCCTCTCAAAAAATTCAGTTTTTTTTTGGACCTTAACTTATAAAATAAAAATAAATATTTGTCTCAATAAAAAATAAAAAAAAAATATTAATTCATTGAAAACAAATAACAATAATTATAAAAAAGTATAAAAAGAGATTTAGTTTTCATAATTGTTCAAATCGTAGCAATCTGAACATACCATTAGTGCATGGTCAAAAAACCAATTCAAAACGGTTCCTAGAAATGATGTATATGTAAAATATATATATACACATATACAGGGTGATTCACGAGCGTTGTGCCAAACAAATAGAGCGTGTAGGTTGAGTTGAGACAAGAAAAAAGTCGTATGGGAGGGGGGGTCTATTCCCCCCGTTTAGCCAGGAGGGGCAATTTTCTTAAAAATTGACTTATTTTGTAAAAAAAAATATTAAAAATCAACGGCTTCGTTTACAACACCGTGCTATACCTTTCTAAAAAGCCAAAAACTTCTTCTTTCACTTTGTTTTTAAATTAAATTTTTTTAACGAATAGTTTAAAAAAAATAAATTTTCAAACTCAAAATTTTCAAAAAAAAAGCAAAAAAAACATTTTTGAACTAATTTTTTTAAAAATTTTATGTAATTAAGTACTAATTTTGTTTTAAAAATTCAATGTGTTTGTTAATTTTTAGTCGAAAACAGAAAACTTGATGCAAACAAGTCTTTTCGTTTTTGAGAAATTGAGAAAAAACCAAAACCACTTTTTTCTAAAAAAATCTTTGTTTTTATTTTTACCTATCTGGACTTTAAGTTTAATTTATTAGTTAAATTTATAAATTTAATTTTTTGTGATTGGAGTTTTATGAGGACTCAATAAAGTAGAAAAGTATTGGATTTTCCCTGGATTAACCATTTTGTTCATTGATAACGTCTGCCATTGACCTTTCACTTCTAGCTCTCCGTGCTCTGGTCGGCAGATTCTTGAAAACATGCTACGACTTGGGCGCCATCTATTGGGATATTTTTCAGCGTAGAGTCTTTCGGCTTCCCGATCTCGACAACAAGTTAAACCGTAGCAGAAGGTCCTGTCCGCTAACTCTTCTCGAGCGTATGAGTTTGTTATTATTATGTGTTGATGAGTTAATATTTTAATTGTAAATGGTTGTTTAGTAAACATGCGATGCCTTTTATTTACCTTTAGGTTGTTAATTGTTTTTGTATTCAGGAAAAATTGCGGTTTGACTATCTTAAGCCTCTAGCAGGTACAACCCTTCGCCGGTGAGTGGCCGGTATAGTAAGAAAAAATTGCAGGTCAATTTTCAGACGTTATGAATGAACAAAATGATTAATCCAGGGAAAATCCAATACTTTTCTACTTTTTTGAGTCCTCATAAGACTCCAATCACCAAAAATTAAATTTATAAATTTAACTAATAAATTAAACTAAAAGTCCAGATAGGTAAAAATAAAAACAAAGATTTTTTTAGAAAAAAGCGGTTTTGGTTTTTTCTCAATTTCTCAAAAACGAAAAGACATTTTTGCATCCGGTTTTCTGTTTTCGACTAAAAATTAACAAACACATTGAATTTTTAAAACCAAATTAGTACTTAATTACATAAAATTTTGAAAAAAATTAGTTCAAAAATGTTTTTTTTTGCTTTTTTTTTTTGAAAATTTTGAGTTTGAAAATTTATTTTTTTAAAACTATTCGTTAAAAATTTTTTATTTAAAAACAAAGTGAAAGAAGAAGTTTTTGGCTTTCACAAAGGTAGAGCACGGTGTTGTAAACGAAGCTGTTGATTTTTAATATTTTTTTTTACAAAATAAGTCAATTTTTTAGAAAATTGCCCCTCCCGGCTAAACGGGGGGGAATAGACCCCCCCCCCCCTCCTATACGATTTTTTTCTTGTCTAAACTCAACCTACACGCTCTAGCTTTTTGGCACAATGCTCGTGAATCACCCTGTATAAAGTATATATACAATTATACATACACATAAGCATATGCAAAATATAAACACCCCTAACGTAATACAAAATTTACCACCCACTGTTTCTTCTAAAATTTGAAAATTACTTAACCAAAAACTCTAACACCTGTACTCGCGTCGGTCTGACAGACCGAAAACTAACAAAATATGCAACAAGTCTACCTAACAGGTGCGCTTGCGCCCATCTAATCGAAAGAAAATACTTATTTAGGAAGCTACTCAGAATTTCAAAAAGACAGCGATTTTATTTTTCAAGAAAACTAAGAATTAATGATTTGTCGGTCTGAGAGACCAATGCGCGAGTATAGGAAGGTTTAGATTCACGAGGAAGTATAATTGGATGCTTTGTATCCATATCTATTTGGGCGTTGCGAAGCCACCCGCCAATTCGAAGTATACCATGTGAGTCGATGAATGAAGTGAGGCGAAATATAGAACTGCTCTGATGAATGGACTGTAAACGAGATAAACTGCTGATTTCTGATGAAAAACTTTCTAACTGCACACATCCAATCCAAAACGTCTTTGCTGCATCTAGTTCCTCGGGTTTGAGCCAACTACTGAATTTGATGATTGTTGGTATATATGTTGAATCAGCCTTGGCTTTTTTCTTTTCTTGAATATTTTTTCGAATATAAATGAAGCGCCTGCACCAGGCTGTTATTCGCAAGAGTCTCATCAAAGAGGAATACTCACTTAAAAGATCCCATGTAGTATCTCTTGTCTTCGCTTTAGTAAAGTCTACTAATTGCTGACGTTCCTCCAGATCTTCATTTTCATCTAAGTTGAGACAGAGTGATGGCCAATTGCTTGCACTAAGTTTCAGCCAACTAGGTCCAAACCACCAAATCGATTTCTCAGATAACTTGCGCGGTGATAGGCCCCTTGACGCAAAATCAGCTGGGTTGTCCTCACCTGGAAAATGATGCCAATTTGCCTCAGGGAGCTTTTCCTGTATTTGAGAGACACGGTTGCGTACGAAATCTTTCCACTTGTTGGGTTGACCTTGAATCCAAAATAAGGCTGTACTAGAATCCGTCCAAAGATGTATAGCTGATATGTCGATACTTAAAACCTTTTTCATATGTTGAACATGGCGTGTAAGAAGCAACGCTGCGGCTAACTCCAGGCGTGGAGTTGTAACACGAACAGGTCTCGAACGAATACCAGATTTACTTGACTTTTGAATCTGAGCCACCTTGGTCTTGGATGCCAAAATTGTAATTTGAATGTCGTCTATGGCTCTTGAAACACGAAGATAGATAACTGAACCCAGTGCTGCATGAGAGGCGTCAGCAAAGCCATGAATCTCAACAGATAAACATGAAGGAGTTAATCCAAGCCACCTAGGTACACTGATCAAATGTAAATCTTCAAGCTCATGAATATAAGCTTTCCATCGCAGCTCAAGGTTAAGAGGTAAAGCTTCATCCCAGCTTAAATTTGCTCCCCATAGCTCCTGCATAAATATTTTGCCTCGAACAACCACTGGAGATAGCCACCCTAGGGGGTCGAATAATTTTGCAATACGAGACAAAACATTTCTTTTCGTATATACGGTGGGTTCACTTATTTCTTCAGAAATGAAAATGAATCGATCATGGACAGGTTGCCAGTTGAGCCATAATGTACGATTTTTGTTGTTTGAACAACGATAGCAACTTAGAGGTGCTTCCACCAATGGCTTTTTCCGTCAATTTCTTTGTTTGGCTGGAGTTATAGCTATTTCACGGGTGCCAAGCCGATCATCAGACTCCTTTGTTAGTGGTGCTGCCTAGTTATTTTTCATATTAATCGAAAAACTTTTTAGTTCACTTTGGGATTTGAACCTAGGACCTGCTAGTTGTGAAGCCAATGCACTACGCATTGCGCTAACAACTCCACTGATTTTTGGTTTCCCATTGTAGACTTTTTTTTTTTATTGTTTATCAATTGCAATGAACATAGGCGCATTTTTACAAGCTCCTCAAAGTAATGCTATCTTGTTCCGCTTTCATTTTTTCCTGATTTCCTATCTTTGTGTCACAACAATTCGTTGTGTACACCAAGGGTCAGATTATTGAAAGTTTTGACACTAGTCAGTTTATTTGTTATAGTTTTGTTTTTGTGTTATTTAACACTGCAGTTAGGCTGCGTCCGTTATTTCCATTTTTGTTGTTTGAACAACGATAGCAACTTAGAGGTGCTTCCACCAATGGCTTTTTCCGTCAATTTCTTTGTTTGGCTGGAGTTATAGCTATTTCACGGGTGCCAAGCCGATCATCAGACTCCTTTGTTAGTGGTGCTGCCTAGTTATTTTTCATATTAATCGAAAAACTTTTTAGTTCACTTTGGGATTTGAACCTAGGACCTGCTAGTTGTGAAGCCAATGCACTACGCATTGCGCTAACAACTCCACTGATTTTTGGTTTCCCATTGTAGACTTTTTTTTTTTTTTATTGTTTATCAATTGCAATGAACATAGGCGCATTTTTACAAGCTCCTCAAAGTAATGCTATCTTGTTCCGCTTTCATTTTTTCCTGATTTCCTATCTTTGTGTCACAACAATTCGTTGTGTACACCAAGGGTCAGATTATTGAAAGTTTTGACACTAGTCAGTTTATTTGTTATAGTTTTGTTTTTGTGTTATTTAACACTGCAGTTAGGCTGCGTCCGTTATTTCCATTTTTGTTGTTTGAACAACGATAGCAACTTAGAGGTGCTTCCACCAATGGCTTTTTCCGTCAATTTCTTTGTTTGGCTGGAGTTATAGCTATTTCACGGGTGCCAAGCCGATCATCAGACTCCTTTGTTAGTGGTGCTGCCTAGTTATTTTTCATATTAATCGAAAAACTTTTTAGTTCACTTTGGGATTTGAACCTAGGACCTGCTAGTTGTGAAGCCAATGCACTACGCATTGCGCTAACAACTCCACTGATTTTTGGTTTCCCATTGTAGACTTTTTTTTTATTGTTTATCAATTGCAATGAACATAGGCGCATTTTTACAAGCTCCTCAAAGTAATGCTATCTTGTTCCGCTTTCATTTTTTCCTGATTTCCTATCTTTGTGTCACAACAATTCGTTGTGTACACCAAGGGTCAGATTATTGAAAGTTTTGACACTAGTCAGTTTATTTGTTATAGTTTTGTTTTTGTGTTATTTAACACTGCAGTTAGGCTGCGTCCGTTATTTCCATTTTTGTTGTTTGAACAACGATAGCAACTTAGAGGTGCTTCCACCAATGGCTTTTTCCGTCAATTTCTTTGTTTGGCTGGAGTTATAGCTATTTCACGGGTGCCAAGCCGATCATCAGACTCCTTTGTTAGTGGTGCTGCCTAGTTATTTTTCATATTAATCGAAAAACTTTTTAGTTCACTTTGGGATTTGAACCTAGGACCTGCTAGTTGTGAAGCCAATGCACTACGCATTGCGCTAACAACTCCACTGATTTTTGGTTTCCCATTGTAGACTTTTTTTTTTATTGTTTATCAATTGCAATGAACATAGGCGCATTTTTACAAGCTCCTCAAAGTAATGCTATCTTGTTCCGCTTTCATTTTTTCCTGATTTCCTATCTTTGTGTCACAACAATTCGTTGTGTACACCAAGGGTCAGATTATTGAAAGTTTTGACACTAGTCAGTTTATTTGTTATAGTTTTGTTTTTGTGTTATTTAACACTGCAGTTAGGCTGCGTCCGTTATTTCCATTTTTGTTGTTTGAACAACGATAGCAACTTAGAGGTGCTTCCACCAATGGCTTTTTCCGTCAATTTCTTTGTTTGGCTGGAGTTATAGCTATTTCACGGGTGCCAAGCCGATCATCAGACTCCTTTGTTAGTGGTGCTGCCTAGTTATTTTTCATATTAATCGAAAAACTTTTTAGTTCACTTTGGGATTTGAACCTAGGACCTGCTAGTTGTGAAGCCAATGCACTACGCATTGCGCTAACAACTCCACTGATTTTTGGTTTCCCATTGTAGACTTTTTTTTTTATTGTTTATCAATTGCAATGAACATAGGCGCATTTTTACAAGCTCCTCAAAGTAATGCTATCTTGTTCCGCTTTCATTTTTTCCTGATTTCCTATCTTTGTGTCACAACAATTCGTTGTGTACACCAAGGGTCAGATTATTGAAAGTTTTGACACTAGTCAGTTTATTTGTTATAGTTTTGTTTTTGTGTTATTTAACACTGCAGTTAGGCTGCGTCCGTTATTTCCATTTTTGTTGTTTGAACAACGATAGCAACTTAGAGGTGCTTCCACCAATGGCTTTTTTCCGTCAATTTCTTTGTTTGGCTGGAGTTTGACTAGTGTCAAAACTTTCAATAATCTGACCCTTGGTGTACACAACGAATTGTTGTGACACAAAGATAGGAAATCAGGAAAAAATGAAAGCGGAACAAGATAGCATTACTTTGAGGAGCTTGTAAAAATGCGCCTATGTTCATTGCAATTGATAAACAATAAAAAAAAAAAAAAAAGTCTACAATGGGAAACCAAAAATCAGTGGAGTTGTTAGCGCAATGCGTAGTGCATTGGCTTCACAACTAGCAGGTCCTAGGTTCAAATCCCAAAGTGAACTAAAAAGTTTTTCGATTAATATGAAAAATAACTAGGCAGCACCACTAACAAAGGAGTCTGATGATCGGCTTGGCACCCGTGAAATAGCTATAACTCCAGCCAAACAAAGAAATTGACGGAAAAAGCCATTGGTGGAAGCACCTCTAAGTTGCTATCGTTGTTCAAACAACAAAAATGGAAATAACGGACGCAGCCTAACTGCAGTGTTAAATAATACAAAAACAAAACTATAACAAATAAACTGACTAGTGTCAAAACTTTCAATAATCTGACCCTTGGTGTACACAACGAATTGTTGTGACACAAAGATAGGAAATCAGGAAAAAATGAAAGCGGAACAAGATAGCATTACTTTGAGGAGCTTGTAAAAATGCGCCTATGTTCATTGCAATTGATAAACAATAAAAAAAAAAAAAGTCTACAATGGGAAACCAAAAATCAGTGGAGTTGTTAGCGCAATGCGTAGTGCATTGGCTTCACAACTAGCAGGTCCTAGGTTCAAATCCCAAAGTGAACTAAAAAGTTTTTCGATTAATATGAAAAATAACTAGGCAGCACCACTAACAAAGGAGTCTGATGATCGGCTTGGCACCCGTGAAATAGCTATAACTCCAGCCAAACAAAGAAATTGACGGAAAAAGCCATTGGTGGAAGCACCTCTAAGTTGCTATCGTTGTTCAAACAACAAAAATGGAAATAACGGACGCAGCCTAACTGCAGTGTTAAATAACACAAAAACAAAACTATAACAAATAAACTGACTAGTGTCAAAACTTTCAATAATCTGACCCTTGGTGTACACAACGAATTGTTGTGACACAAAGATAGGAAATCAGGAAAAAATGAAAGCGGAACAAGATAGCATTACTTTGAGGAGCTTGTAAAAATGCGCCTATGTTCATTGCAATTGATAAACAATAAAAAAAAAAAGTCTACAATGGGAAACCAAAAATCAGTGGAGTTGTTAGCGCAATGCGTAGTGCATTGGCTTCACAACTAGCAGGTCCTAGGTTCAAATCCCAAAGTGAACTAAAAAGTTTTTCGATTAATATGAAAAATAACTAGGCAGCACCACTAACAAAGGAGTCTGATGATCGGCTTGGCACCCGTGAAATAGCTATAACTCCAGCCAAACAAAGAAATTGACGGAAAAAGCCATTGGTGGAAGCACCTCTAAGTTGCTATCGTTGTTCAAACAACAAAAATGGAAATAACGGACGCAGCCTAACTGCAGTGTTAAATAACACAAAAACAAAACTATAACAAATAAACTGACTAGTGTCAAAACTTTCAATAATCTGACCCTTGGTGTACACAACGAATTGTTGTGACACAAAGATAGGAAATCAAGAAAAAATGAAAGCGGAACAAGATAGCATTACTTTGAGGAGCTTGTAAAAATGCGCCTATGTTCATTGCAATTGATAAACAATAAAAAAAAAAAGTCTACAATGGGAAACCAAAAATCAGTGGAGTTGTTAGCGCAATGCGTAGTGCATTGGCTTCACAACTAGCAGGTCCTAGGTTCAAATCCCAAAGTGAACTAAAAAGTTTTTCGATTAATATGAAAAATAACTAGGCAGCACCACTAACAAAGGAGTCTGATGATCGGCTTGGCACCCGTGAAATAGCTATAACTCCAGCCAAACAAAGAAATTGACGGAAAAAGCCATTGGTGGAAGCACCTCTAAGTTGCTATCGTTGTTCAAACAACAAAAATGGAAATAACGGACGCAGCCTAACTGCAGTGTTAAATAACACAAAAACAAAACTATAACAAATAAACTGACTAGTGTCAAAACTTTCAATAATCTGACCCTTGGTGTACACAACGAATTGTTGTGACACAAAGATAGGAAATCAGGAAAAAATGAAAGCGGAACAAGATAGCATTACTTTGAGGAGCTTGTAAAAATGCGCCTATGTTCATTGCAATTGATAAACAATAAAAAAAAAAAAAGTCTACAATGGGAAACCAAAAATCAGTGGAGTTGTTAGCGCAATGCGTAGTGCATTGGCTTCACAACTAGCAGGTCCTAGGTTCAAATCCCAAAGTGAACTAAAAAGTTTTTCGATTAATATGAAAAATAACTAGGCAGCACCACTAACAAAGGAGTCTGATGATCGGCTTGGCACCCGTGAAATAGCTATAACTCCAGCCAAACAAAGAAATTGACGGAAAAAGCCATTGGTGGAAGCACCTCTAAGTTGCTATCGTTGTTCAAACAACAAAAATGGAAATAACGGACGCAGCCTAACTGCAGTGTTAAATAACACAAAAACAAAACTATAACATAATGTACGATGTACAGGACCATCCTTAATAGAATGGGAAGATGAACACGAAGCACGTTCTTGGATAGGCACATCTAATAGACTTTCGTGGCTGGCTGCCCATTTTTGAAGTGGCCTTCGTCTGATGCAAGTTGACGGAGAACTCTGTTGGCGAGGTAAGGAGCTGGACTCGTCCCGTAAGTAACCGTTGTCAACAAAAAATTCAACTACAGCCGAACCTTCAAGCCATAAAATTCTTTGAAAGTCCCAATCGTCAGGATGAACTTGAATTTGCCTAAACATTTTTGTGACGTCTGATGAGAATGCAAATTTATTTATTCGCCACCGTGTTAAGACATCAGGAAGATCAACATGAAGCTTAGGGCCTTCGTGAAGAAATTCGTTAAGTGAATAACCTTGTGGCGGCTTAAAAGATCCGTTAAAAACAACTCGGAGCTTAGTTGTAGCACTCATTTCACGTACAACACCATGATGTGGTAAATAAAATACTCGATTAGCTGATTTTGGAGGCTCAGATGTTCGGTGCATGTGGCCCAAGTTTTCATATTCGTAGATAAAGTCTGAGTAGTCTTCATAGAACGATGAATTGTTGGTGAAACGTTTTTGCATCCTATAAATCATATTCAGTGCTGGCGTTCTTGAGTCTCCAAAGGATGTGGGTTGTGACTTAAATGGAAGCCTGACAATATATCTTCCTTCTGAATTTCGAGTATGGGTAGTCCTAAAAATCTCCTCGCAATGGTTTTCTTCTGAATTTAGTTGATTCTCAGGTGAACTAAAGACTTCTTCTTGAATCCAAAATCGCTTCACAAGGTCATTGAGGTCATAGTCAATATGACAATGAAAAGCCACCGCCGCCGCCGCACAGTGTGTTATTTTGCCAATCTAGCGGAACTTTAATGAAAAATAAAAGTCTACCGAATGCAACAAAATTGGTATCATATGAAAGGTAAAACCTCCAGCTTTAACTTGGCAAAAAAATCAAACAAAGACACAACTGTATTTACCGTTTTACAGCATCACAAACATTAGATTTGTTAAAGCTAAAAAAAAAAAAATAAAGTTCATTGTTTTTCTTGTGTCAAGTTGATAACATCGTGGTCAAGTAAATATTAAGTTGTGCTTTTCAAAATTATTTTATTTATTTTTGTTGATATTTTTAGAACTATTTTGGTTAATTATTTTTTTTTACACTTATAATTAAAAAAATTAAAAATCGTGCATGTGAAAGCCTTTAAAGTGATTTTTTTTTGTGTATCGTAACTTTGGAAAGGGTTTTAAAAATGTATCCTCATGTATCCATCGTGTTATTGTGCTTAATATGTCCGTTGGTATATTCTGTGTAAGAAAACGTTCACTTTTCTTGCTGTTGTTTGCTGACCCCATACAATATTTTTTTTTTAAGTGACCTATATTTTCGTGTTCTTTTTTCTGTTTTTCTTAAATTACTTAGAAACTATTCATCTAAAAAACATAAAAACAAAACTTTCGCGTCATAATTGCATTATAGAACATGTGTGCCAAATTTCATTTCAATCGGCCTAGCAGTTTCTAAGAAATCGTTTGTGAAAGATGAATGTACAAAACCCAAGTGATCTTATTAGGGTTTCGTTTTCATGTCAGTATAAATATTCAAAATTCTCCTTATTTGAATCATATTGTAATTTATTTTTATTTTTCCTATACTCTATACATATTGAACTATTAAATAATTTTTTTTTCAAAATGCCAGGCCCAGTCGTTTTATAGATGGGGGGGGGGGGTGTGAAATACCCTATTTGCATATTTTTCATTATTTTCAGGTAGCTTCTAAATCTTACAAAACAACATAGAATTACATAATTTAACAGTTTTATACCAACAACACTCCAATTAAACACTCAACGAATAAAGATCCGCTAGATTGCGAAAATATCACACTGTGCGCCGCCGCTTCCAACGATGCTGTATGTACTGCTAAGGGTGTCGATCCAGAAAGAATCCACCCTAAACTTGTAAGTTGAGCAATTGGCGCCTCCATTGGTCCTTTTCGAAGTCCATTCTGTATTATTTGGCTGTACACTTCTACTCCCAGGAGGAGATCTATTTGGCCGGGCTGATAATATTCAGGAACTGCAAGTTGCAGGCCTTTGAGATGAGGCCAATTGTTGACAGCTACCATTGTGGAAGGAAGATAATTAGTTAATTTGGGTAAAATGTAAGCTTCAAAAACACTCGTGTATTCATTAACACATGATTGAGTATCCAAGGTAACCTTTCCATTTGCCTTGTGTGAGGATGATGCTTCTGCTCCTATACCCGATATATTAAATGATGTGTGAGCACGCGATAATCCAAGAATTTGGGTTAATTTTTCTGAAATTAAATTTATTTCAGAGCCTTGGTCAAGAAAAGCTCTTACCATGTGGAGCTCTCCACTGTTCGATTTAATTTTTACTAAGGCAGTTGCCTTTTTTTTTTTTTGAGTTTGATTTTTTTTTTCATTTTTTTTTCATTTTTTTTTTTTAGTTTGATATGCAAACTAACTAGACGTGTTTTCTTTCGTCGTCCGATTAATTTCCTTTTTTTTGAGTTTGATATGCAAACTAACTAGACGTGTTTTCTTTCGTCGTCCGATTAATTTCCTTTTTCAACGTTTAACTCGCAGTTTCGGCTCACAAAATCAAGAGCATTACATTGCCTGAAACTTGCTTGCATCTCAATAATTTTGTATTGTCATTATCATTAAAGTTGAAAGTTTTTTTGTCAGTTTTAAGTTTTAACTACACTGCTTTTTTTGTTTGTACCGCGTTTGAATAATGCCTCCAAAATCAAGTAAGCGATACCGTGTACAACAACAAGAAAGTGAGGAAAGTGATTCGTCTCCGAGAGAAGTCGATGCAAGCAATTCAAATGGCATTGCTGACAAACTGTGGAGCCGCATTGAGGAGAAATTGGAAAAGTGGATGCATACATTTGAACAATCACTTGATGCTAAACTTGCTGCCTTGGAGGATCGAATGAATGTCCAGATTCAAGAAAAAACATCATTCTTGGAACAACAACTGGAGAGGGCGCGCAAAGATGTCAAGCGACTTGAGCTAAGTATCGATCAACTTTTACGCGATAAAACGGTTGTGATGCTGTAGTTGTCGGTGTACCCGAATCAAGTGGGGAAATTCGGCTCCCGGAAATTACGCCATAGGAAATTACGCCAGATTTTTTTTTGGAAAAAAAGCCAAAAAAATTTTCATACAAAATCTGGCGTTTTTTCCTAGGAAAAAAGTGCAAAATTTTTCTGGGAATATTTCCGATTTTCTGGCATTTTTTCCAAAAAAAATTCTGGTGCTTTTTCCATTTTATAAAATGGAAAAAAAGGCAGAAAAAAAAAATTTGGAAAAAAAGCCAGAAAGTATCTGGCGTTTTTTTCCTTTTTTTGTTTTGGAAAAAGTGCCAGAAAAAATTCTGGCGTTTTTTCCTTTTTTTTGCTTTGGAAAAAGAGCCAGAAAAAAATCTGGCGTTTTTTCCTTTTTTTGGAAAAAGAGCCAGAAAACGGTTTTTACATAAATTTGGTAAACAAATAACAGTTATGTTGAGTATTGTTTTTTGTGGTATCACGTACATCCAAAGCGATGTGATTTAGTTTCTTTCAAGCGTTTGTCGCGGATAGTAATAATTGTAAGAAAAAAAAATTAAAATGGAAAGTTTTTTATACGAAATTGTGCCCGGAAAGCAAAAAACCAGCAAATTATTGTATGCTTTTGTTACATTGTTAATCTTATTAATTTTCTTATACTTTATTAAAAAGATAAATTAAAAGACAAAATTATAAAAAACATTTGTTTTTACTTCTTTTTTTTTTTTGATGCAACAAATTGGCCAGAAAAGTTTTTTTCAATTCTAACAAAAAAAATGAATAAAAGTAAGTAAAAATACAACTAGCTGTGATCTGGAATAAGCGATTGTGTACCTACTTACTAGGGGAGGGGAGGGGGTCAACAAATTAACGGCCGGGGGGGGGGAGCGCGTCGCGGGGGCGCGCTTGCGCCGGGGCCGGGCGTTGCACCGCGTCGCGAGTCCGGCTGCCATCGGCGGCGCGCCGGGTAGCGGGTTCGCGCGGTGCGGGGGCGCGGCGGGGTGTGGCGGTTTGCGGTGGGTTGCGTCGCGTATCGCGACGAATCCCCCCCACCCCCCCCCCCCCCCCCGCCGCGCGGCGCGCCGCCGATGGTAGCCGGACTCGCGACGCGGTGCAACGCCCGGCCCCGGCGCAAGCGCGCCCCGCGACGCGCTCCCCCCCGGCCGTTAATTTGTTGACCCCCTCCCCTCCCCTAGTAAGTAGGTACACAATCGCTTATTCCAGATCACAGCTAGTTGTATTTTTACTTACTTTTATTCATTTTTTTTTTGTTAGAATTAAAAAAAACTTCTCTGGCCTTTTTTCCAAAATGAAATGAGGAAATTAGACCAGAAATTATTTATTAATTTTCAGGTTCTTTTTCCAAAATGAAATGTGGAAATTAAGCCAGAATGTAATATTTTCTGGCCTAATTTCCATTTCATTTTCCGACTTTTTTTCCATAGCTGTCTGGCACAATTTCCAATGTTTCTGCTGTTTTTTCCAAATTATTTTCTGGTGCTTTTTCCAATTTTAACCAAAAGAAATATTCTGGCGTTTTTTTCCAAAAAAAAAATCTGGCGTAATTTCCTATGGCGTAATTTCCGGGAGCCGGGAAATTCTTCAGAGCATCTATACCAAAATATGTAGCACTGTGGGAATTCAGCCCCCTCTTATACACAACATCTTCCGAGCAAAATCTAAGCAACATCGTTCCATCGATTCGAACATCATACTTAAATTTACAAATAAGAATGGGAAAAAACAATTTATGCAAGCGGTTGCAAGCTTTCGAAAAACAAAAAAAGCTCCGCTTAGCCTCTCTGATGTTGACATCAATTCGCCGAAAAGCTTCTTCATAAACGATAGTCTAACGAAATGCAACTACCAACTGCAGCGTTATGCGTTAAGACTGAAGCAAAAGTCTCTTCTTTCAACTGTGCACACATTCAATGGTCAAGTTTTTGTTCGCACTTCTGCCAACCATGATCCAATCATCATACAAAACTTGGAAGATCTGAGGAATGCCGTCGGATCTGACGTAAACTATGAACTCAACATAAATGATAGTAGAAATCAATAATTTAATGCAAATATTTCTTTTTGCTTTTGTTTTTGTTTTTCTTTTCTTTGATTCTTATTTTCTTTCTCCGTCGAATCTTAGTTTTTCTTTTTATTTAGCTTATTATCATGTGCAAGTTATTTCAGTTCAATTTAATTATCAAGGGGCACGGTAGTGCCCAGCCAAGTTCTCTAGCAACTTTGGCACTACACCCTTATTTACAGGAAACAACTCAGGGCATTTTCCACACCCCTCTAACTTCTATACCAAAGAAGCCAAAAGTTTCAAACTCACATCATTTGTTAAGCTTGTCAAGAAGAAGCACCTCAGTAAATTTCAGATATTTAGCATAAGTAGTTTCTAAGATACAATGTTCCAAAAATCACGAAAACCGTAACTGACTGACTGACTGACTCACTCACTGACAGATCATCAAAATTATGAAGCACTTCCCGTTGCCCTAGAAACTTGAAATTTGGCACAGTAGTAGGTCATGTGGTACATACAAAGGAAAAAATCGAAAATTTGAAAATTTTCAATCAGGGGGCGTGGTATCCGCCTACTTTTACATTATTAGTTTAAATTATATGGAGCACTTTGGAGTACAGTAGAATCAAGAAATTTGGCGCAGTGATAGGTCATGAAGTACATACAAAGGAAAAAATCGAAAATTTGAAAATTTTCAATCAGGGGGCGTGGTATCCGCCTACTTTTACATTATTAGTTTAAATTATATGGGGCACTTTGGAGTACAGTAGAATCAAGAAATTTGGCACAGTGATAGGTCATGAAGTACATACAAAGGAAAAAATCGAAAATTTGAAAATTTTCAATCAGGGGGCGTGGTATCCGCCTACTTTTACATTATTATAGTTCGTTCAATAAAAAATGTCAGTGAAGGAAAGAAAGGGCATTTGCCTCTCATTCTGGTAGCAATAGCTTCCATATGTCTATTTCAAGCAAAAGCTCTGACGTGGTTGCCATACTTTGTAAATTAAATCACCGGAATTCAAAGAGTAGTGTGTATGGTTACCACCTGCTGGCGATTTAAACTAATTTAATAAAAAAATGTTCATCTTTTTCCCCACCACCAAGAGGTAGATAAAAGGTGTGTTTTTTTTTTTTGGTGTATCCCCAGTAAGCTTAATCCTTTTTTTTGTTTTCAAAAACATAGATTGTTTGGAAAACAAAAAACTAAAAAGCAAAGCAAAAACAAATGTTTCTTTGATTAAAAAAATAAATAAATAAATAAATAAACATTATAAATTCATTACTTAAACAAAAAGTATTTACAAAAAACAAAAATAAACATTATCAAAAATTCAGTCTCAAAGTATTTGCGCATAAAATGATCTGTCGAATAGTCGCTGCACTATTTTCACTGCAATAAAATTTATATAATACAAATTTACTTATTTGGCACAAAACCAGGTATTGGACGCAAATAAAATTTCATTTAGATATTAACGAATTTTGTTATCATTTTATCACCGCATTATTTGACCTGTTTTTCTCCACAAAGAAATAAAACCAGGACACTTTATGAACAAACAAATCTGAACAATAAATGTATAACTGCATTCCTGCACCATTTCAGACAAGCAAGTAAAATAAATTCAAAATTCAAAAATATTAAAATTGAGGCGGTAATACCTAACGCTCTCACCTCAATAAATGTTGTTCTCAAAAGCTTTAAAACAGAAAGCTCTTTCACAAAATCCTTTGAAAAAGCTCTTGAGGCTTCCTTCCAAAGGGTAATGGCAATGCTGTCATTTCTCATATTGAGAGAAGAAAAAAGAATACGATCAGTAATTTCAGTATGCTTTCAGCATGCAACATGAATGGTCATGAAGGGGTGTACAACGTTTAAGGGAAAATAAATCAATTCGTGTGTATAAATCAGTGCCGGCGCGCTTGTAATTTGGGAGCGAATTTGTGTCATTTCTATGAAGTGAGTGTTTAGCAGCCACCTCTGCTTAAAAAAAAGCTCTCCCATAAGGCCTTCACTGACATTTTTCATTGAACGAACTATAGTTTAAATTATATGGAGCACTTTGGAGTACAGTAGAATCAAGAAATTTGGCACAGTGATAGGTCATGAAGTACATACAAAGGAAAAAATCGAAAATTTGCAAATTTTCACTCAGGGGGCGTGGTATCCGCCTACTTTTACATTATTAGTTGAAATTATATGGAGCACTTTGGATTACAGTAGAACCATGAAATTTGGCATACAAGTACAACGTGCAAAAGAACAAATAAAATATGAAATTTATGATTTTCAACTGAGGGGGCGTGGTACCCACCCATTTAAAAATTAATTTTATAAAATAGGTATATGAGGCACCTCTGATCATCAAAGTATATTATAATTTGGCAAACTAGCAATTCTGCCAATCAATATAAAGAAATAAAATTAATTTTTAGATTTTTCTGCTTATCAAAAAATAAAAATCTTTGCAAAAAGTAATGATATCACACCAAAAACATAAATGTAAAAAAAGAGCCAAGTTCTCCCGTACAAAAATTCTGCCTAACAAATCAGCCACGAAAAGTAATGAGATCTAAAAGAACGCCAAGTTCTAAGATTCAGCAAGTACTCGTAGGTGCATTGCAAATGTTTTAAGTGGACTTACATCGAATCAACTATTAGTTTTGAAAGTAACTTGTAAACTAATGTAAATTAGTTAATTTTTTTTACTTGGCGGGTTTTCTCTTATAGTTCGTTCAATAAAAAATGTCAGTGAAGGCCTTATGGGAGAGCTTTTTTTTAAGCAGAGGTGGCTGCTAAACACTCACTTCATAGAAATGACACAAATTTGCTCCCAAATTACAAGCGCGCCGGCACTGATTTATACACACCAATTGATTTATTTTCCCTTAAACGTTGTACATCTCTCCATGACCATTCATTTTGCATGCTAAAAGCATACTGAAACTGAAAGTACTGATCGTATTCTTTTTTCTTCTTTCAATGTGAGAAATGACAGCATTGCCATTACCCTTTGGAAGCAAACCTCAAGAGCTTTTTCAAAGGATTTTGTGAAAGAGCTTTCTGTTTTAAAGCTTTTGAGAACAACATTTATTGAGATGAGAGCGTTAGGTATTACCGCCTCAATTTTAATATTTTTGAATTTTGAATTTGAATTTTGAATTTTGAATTTATTTTACTTGCTTGTCTGAACGCTGCAGGAATGCAGTTATACATTTATTGATCAGATTTTTTTGTTCATATAGTGTCGTGGTTTTATTTCTTTGTGGAGAAAAATAGGTCAAATAATGCGGTGATAAAATGATAACAAAATTCGTTAATAATAATAATAACAGTGAACAGTGTTGTTTTGTTTTGTATATTAACGAAAATGTCTGCAAAAGCATCAAAAGATTTGAGTGTAACAACTGTTATTCGCTTGCCACCTTATCACTGCGAGCTTAATCCAATTGAATTGGTTTGGGCCTAAGTGAGAGGTATAGTAGCACGCCAAAACAAGACCTTTAAAATTAAAGAAATAAAAGAGTTATTTACCCAATCACTCACCACCGTTGACAGCGAAAAATGGGATCGGTGTGTCCAACATGTTGAACGGGTTGTTGAACCTAAAATGTGGGAAATGGACATATTTGCTGAGGAAGCTGTTGAAAGGTTAGTGATAGATTTAAATGACGAAAGTAGCAGCAGCGACTGTTCGACAGATTAGTGATAATTTTTGCGCAAATACTTTGGGACTGAATTTTTGATAATGTTTATTTTTTTTTATTTTTTTATTTAAATTTAAATCGCCAGCAGGTGGTAACCATACACACTACTCTTCGAATTCCGGTGATTTAATTTACAAAGTATGGCAACCACGGCAGAGCTTTTGCTTGAAATAGACATATGGAAGCTATTGCTACCAGAATGAGAGGCAAATGCCCTATCTTTCCTTCACTGACATTTTTTATTGAACGAACTATAGTAACCTACTATCAAAAAGTTTGGAAAACTTGCTAAGTAAAAAAAATTAACTAATTTACATTAGTTAGGCAGAATTTTTGTACGGGAGAACTTGGCTCTTTTTTTACATTTATGTTTTTGGTGTGATCTTCTTTACTTCTTAATCAATATAATTGTTTGTGTTTACAAAAGCTCTGTCTTCGCTTCTAACCTCCACTCATCTTATTATTATTATTATGGGCAGCAACAATAACGCTGGTTTTCACAGCATAAACGAAAAAAATAGATTTTTAGTTAACACTCTTTGTAAAAGGGCTTCTGGTTTGCACATTTGCCATATAAATGCACAGAGTCTTGTTAACAAGTTTGATGAATTTAAAATGATGTTTGAGGACAGCCTAATAGATATAATTTCTGTGTCTGAAACTTGGTTTCATCCTGCCTTAAATAGTGGTCTATTTTCCATTAATGGATTTAAAAAACCGTATAGAGCTGATCGTACTCGTACAACGGGAGGAGGCGTTGCAATATACGTTAGGAATTATATACGGTCATGCCATGTTAAGTGTTCTGATGGCACAGAGCCGTGTGATTATTATTTCATAGATATTTTTGAGGGTGACTATAAATGCAGCGTTGGAACTATATATATGCCACCACGTTATGCCTGTTCCCGACAAATTACACCAATCTTGGAAGAAATGTCTTCACGTGTAGCCAAATTAATCATCTGCGGAGATTTAAATATTAATCTTCTGCAGCCCTCATCTAATTGTTTTAAAACATCAATAAATTCTTTGGGAATCTTGTTTGTAAATAATACAGAACCAACGCATTTTTTTCCTGACTGTGTTCCTTCACTAATCGATGTTTTTCTTGTCAGTGACGTTAGCCTTATTAAATATTATAGTCAGTTATCTGTCCCCATGTTTTCATACCATAACCTTGTTTTTGCAACCTTTGACTTAAATGTTAATAACAGTTCGCCACATTCATTTCAATGTCGAGACTTTCGTAATATTAATGTTGACTATTTATTTAATGAATGTTCATCTATTGACTTGGATTTTATATTCGCTACATCGATTGTTGACCACCAAATTGAAAACTTGACTTCAGCAATTGTTTATCTTTTTAACAAACACGTTCCGTTAAAAACCCGGTACATGAAATCATACCATTGTCCCTGGCTTTCTTTTGATATTTTAAATGCAATAAAGGCAAGAGATATTTCATATCGTCGTTGGAGGCGTTTTCGTTGCCCAGAAATGCTTCGTGAATTTAAAACATCACGTAATCTTGTCACAAATTTGATAAAGAATGCAAAGTATAATTATTACAGTAATAAGTTTCAACAAGACCGTTCTTCGAAGCATTTTTGGAAAGAAGTCAAAAGTCTTGGTTTAAAAAAAGAAACATTGGTGTGTGACGAAGATATTGATCTTGATAATCTGAATCTTAAGTTTTCTACTCCGCCAGTTCAATTCAACAATACTACTCATACGTTTTTAACCAACGATAGAACTGATGCATTTTCAGTTCGTTTTGTGAATTCCAAGTAGGGAATGCAATTTTCTCCATAAAATCAAAATCTATGGGGCTAGACAATATTCACCCTGACTTTGTTAAAATTATTCTTCCTTTCATACTGCCTCACATTACTTATATCTTTAACACAATTATAAAGACCTCAACATATCCTATTTCCTGGAAAACTTCAAAAATTATTCCAGTTCCAAAACCAGGAAAGAAGAAGGAATACAGACCCATAGCCATTCTTCCTTTCCTGTCTAAAGCCTTTGAAAAGATTATAAGTAACCAAATAAAAATTTACATTAAAGATAACCAACTTCTAAATCCCTTGCAGTCAGGATTCCGATCTGGACATAGCTGCGTCACAGCTTTGCTTAATGTGTCTGACGATGTAAGAGTAGCCTTAGATAATAATTTAACTACTGTGATAACCTTACTTGACTTTTCGAAAGCCTTTGGTTGCGTAAACCCGTATCTTCTCTGTGATAAATTGACGACCAACTTTAACTTTTCCGACGTTACTAAAAATCTTTTCTATTCATACTTAACAAATCGCATGCAAGCAGTTTCGTGTAATGGTAATCTGTCTTCGTTTCTTCCTGTTAATATCAGTGTTCCTCAAGGGTCGATCCTTGGGCCTTTGTTGTTTTCTTTGTTTATAAATGATTTGCCATCTGTTTTGTCGTTTTGTTAGTATCACATTTTCGCGGATGATGTCCAGTTGTATATAAGTTTTCCGTTTGGTATGATCGAGGATGCAATTACTAAGATGAACACTGACCTTAAGTCAATTTATGACTGGTCGTCCCGGAATGGACTTAAACTGAATCCAGACAAAACTAAAGCTATTCCGATATCTAAAAATAGACTCAATTTTGAAAACATGCCACCCATTATTTTAAATACCTGCATTATTGAATATGTTACAAAAGCAAAAAACTTAGGTATTATATTTAACAACAGGCTATCCTGGGATACACTATTGATACAGTTGTTAGTAAAATTTACGCTTCACTAAGAGGATTATCGGTAGCTAGATCGATACTACCCACTCACGTCAAATTAAAGTTGGTGAAATCACTAATTATACCAATCATATCATACGGTTGCGAATTGTTTGCAGACCTAGATTCCCAATCGCTACACAAACTTAATGTTGCGTTCAATGCCATCGCTCGATTCGTTTTTAATGTAGGAAGATTCGATCACGTTTCGTTTCATGCTCGTCAACTCATGGGTTGTAACTTAAAGGCTTACTTCGAATACCGTTGTTGTGTTTTTCTCTCCAAACTAATTGTTTATAAGACTCCAAACTACCTATTTCACAGGCTAAATTTCGGTTTCTCAAATCGTTTTATCTTATTCCGTTCTTCCACATTTACGTGTTTGACATCACGGAGGCAATTTTTCGTTTATGCTGTTAGACTGTGGAATAAACTTCCCAGTCACATGAGGTCCGGAATCGAACACAGAGACTTTCAAAAACTTTGTTTTGAATATTTTTCAAATTTGAACTGAAATGGCTTTATTTTCTTTTTTCTGCGACTGTTAATCTTGATGCTTTCAAATTAAGTAAATACTATAAAATATGTTCATTTATCAAAATTATGTATAACTTAATTATAATCAAACTAGTTGTAATTTTTCTTAAACAGTAATTTTATAAATCCTGTACTTCTTATAAGTTAATTTTAATGTACAGTTGTTATTTTTAAATAATAAATATCAAAATAAACAAATATATTTAACTAGAATAATTTAACTTAAAAAAAAAAAGTTGCCAGAAGCCTTCCGTTTATTGGAGATTTATAGATGTAAGTCGCGTTAACAGATGCAGCAGTAAAAGATGGTGTAGTTGATACTGTTTCTATCGTTGATATGTTCTGTGATGAGATGTTCGACTGATGATTAGATCTGTTGCCTCCTGGGTACTTGTACAAGCTGATAAAAAATGATTCCCGTTGCACAGAGAACACGATTGAGAAGAGCTGCGCATAGCAACGTGATGTGATCTTGCTTTGGAAAACTGATTTTTACTTGTTGCTGGCTTTCTTGTGTCTTGCTGTTTGGGATTAACTCGTTCAAAAGCCTGTAGAGAACGAATGCGAGTTTGTATAAATAATTTAAATTCTTTCCAAGATGAGGTTTCTGATGATGATCCTAAATGCTTTTCCCATTCTTTTATGGATGCAGAATCTAGTTTACGAGAAACTAAAAACACTAGAATCTCATCCCAATGGTTTTCTTCGGAACCAAGAGCTTCTAAGGAACCTACTGCTTGATTTATTGTGTTCAGTAAACCATCAAGATCTTCTGCACTTTCTTGAGTGACTGATTTGGCAGAAAAGAGTAAATCTAAAGCTGAGTCAACTAAGAGTCGCTTGTTGTAGTAGTGTTCTAGAAGGTCATTCCATGCAACCTTAAAGTTAGCTGCTGTGAGAGGGATCGTATGCAAACGGGAAGCTGCTTTAAATATTGTAATTTCTCAACACATGTCAAAGACTTATGGGCACCTATCTGAGATGTGAAGGCGTCTTTGAATGGAGCCCAATCCAAGAACTCTCCACTAAACATAGGAAGATTCATTATTGGCAAGCGAACATGTGATGTGGACGCCGAGCATGGTGATCGAACTATGGAGACATCTTATAATGCTGCGCCATCAATGGAAGGTTTCGGCATGATTTCTTCTAACAAGATGATCATTTGCTCCATTGAATCTAGATATTTCTCTTCACATTCCATGTATGCCTTTTCTTTGAAGTATGGTTCCTCGTCATATTCTGTCTTCTGGTCAGCTTTCAATGATGATTTTAGAGTTCCCAACGAATTGTGGTTATCAATACAAAATTCATCCCAGTTCTTAGAAAGAGCTTTGATGCGGGATTCAATACGCTGACTGGTGATTTTTTCGCTGTTCTTCAATTTAGAAAGAGAATTTACGATCAACTCGTATAGCTCGCCTTGCTTCTCCAACAAATGTTGAATTTGATTAACTTTGCTGTACGACATTATAACTTGATTAATATTCCAATAAAAGATTACAACCGGGCTCGATGGACCAGTAATGTAAGGATTAAGATCTGAAAATTAAAGTCTTTTTATAAGGAATACTAATGATGAGATAACCTCACCCGATCACGTTTTGTTAAAGAAGAACTTTATTAAGTTGAATTTGACATTTATAAGAAATTGTATGTGTTATACATAATTTATTTTATCATCTCTTAGTTGGTAATATATGGGCTGCGTTCAGTATAATTATGATGAAAACGATATTATTGTATGATTAAACTTAGTTGATTTTTAAACACCACCTGTCAGGCAACGAAAAACATTTGGCCAAATTAGGACTTAAAGAGGTCCAGATGCCTGATATCTCTAAGCAGATTGCATATAAGCTCCTTAATTGGCGTCATTACCGGACACTGTCTAATTGGAAGACACGCTGCGCGACTGGGCGTATTTTCTAATGACTTCTGCAGAAGCTGTATGGACGAGGAGGAGGAAGAAACAGTTCTTCACCTCCTCTGCACCTGTCCTGCTCTTGCTCATAAACGTGGGATTCACTTAGGGGAATACTTCTACAATGATCTAAACGATCTCGAACACATTAATATAATTAATCTTCTACGTTTCGTAAGGAACTCTAATTGGTTTCAATGGGTTTTTGAAGAAAAGCCTTCTTAGATTCATGTGGTATCACAATGGGCCTTTGATTGGCCTAAGTGTGTCTCTTAACATCCATGACAGCCACTTTAACCTAACCTAACCTAACCTATCCTGGTCAACTTGGTCTTTGAGCTAAAAAATGAATGGAGTTATCCTAAAGTGAAACCATTTTTGCAATACCATTGGAAAATAAAAGTCCCCAGCGCAGCGCATGATTCTCGACCGCCTAGCACGTATAGTGATGAGACTTACAGCAATTAGTGTGAGAGTGTATGCGATGATCGTGACGAATCGATTCGTCATTTTCAATATGTTCTACTCAATGCGCGAAAGCGTTCTCTTGGATACTCTAATAACTCTAGTCTGAAGTGAACCTCCCTTCTTTTCGTGCGGTACATAGGATGAAGCTTGCATCATTATTCACCGTTCATTGCTCTGTTTTAAAGCTTCTCTCAAAGCACTCGAATTCGATTTCATTGTGCTTAACATGCTTTTTTATCTATACTATTTTTCCATACATAAATGAACTTTTTCTATGCAATTCACAATAACTGCCTGGAAAATATCATAAGTAGACTTGTATAATAGTTTTAAAATCATCAGTTAAAAATATTGGTCAAAGAAAACGCCTGAATAGAGTCCGACCATTTAATAATCGGAACTTCCTCCAGCCAGCGGTAAGACGTTTCAATATTGAAGTTATTTTGTCCTTTTTTTTAATGTTAGATTATAAGAAAAAACATATAAGAATAAATACACTTTTACAAATATTTATTGATTCTTATTTTAATTTACTATTACAACTTAAGTTTCTTAAAAGTTATATGCGACGCGTTTCGGAGTTACTTCTCCATCATCGGGCGGAATACTTCTGTCCGTTTTTGATTGCCACCAGGAGCATTGTACCTACCGATCCGTGCCACCAAAGGCATTTTTCCTTCCGATCAGTGCCACCAAGGACATCGTGGCTTCTTATTCGTGTCACCAGGGGCACTGAACTTGCCGATCCGTGCCGCCAGGGGCATCTTGCCTGTCAATCCGTGCCACTAGGTGCATTGTTCTTGCAGATCCGTGTCATCAAGAGCAATAAACCTGGCAATCCGCAGCCGCTTAGAGTATCGTCCCCAATCACGGCACCATACTAATTTTATCCAAGAACAGTTCAGAACACACTGAAACACGAGCTTCCTATAGGGATAGCTAAGACCAGACAGTATCAATAGAGATTATATTTATTCATATGTTTATATTTAACATTATCATTGTAATTTAAGGTTTATTCTCAATCAAGGTTATTTATCAAAAGGTTCAGAGGACCTAGAAATGAAGTTTAGTGTTTCTTCAATAAAACCATAGCGAGACCGGCGAGTAAAACCTATAGGTGCCAGGGGCGATTCCTCATAGTAACCAAGTATATCGGCGGTAAACCAAGAATTTCAAAAAATAAATGTATTTTCAGATATCTAATATTCTTCCGCAAATCAACAGTTCAAAAATTTATAGTTTCAAACACTTTAATAAATGCCTGAACACAAAAAAAAAAGTTTAGCGCAAAAAAAAGCGATTCCCTTTGAATCAGAACGTGGCATACACAAGAAATAACTTGTGCAGAAAATCTATTTGATACACCGCTTTGCTACCGTAAACAATTGCGGTTACTATTTTCATACAATCTTCAAAAACAGTAGACACAGACATTCCAATAAACGCCTGTAAAAATAAAGAGAAGGTTAAGCGCAAAAAAAGCGATCCCCTTCCCTTTGATGAGAATTTGGCATACACAAAAAATCTCTGATACCGTAAAAATTTGCGGTCACTATTTGCATACAATCTTCAGAGAGAGATAGACGCATACATTCCACTAAACGCCTGTAAAAATAAAGAGAAGGTTGAGCGCAAAAAAAAGCGATTCCCTTCGACTGAGAAGGCACACAGATACACATTTTTAACTCTTAAGCGACTTTCGTGGTCGTAGTTGTAGTGTTTCTAATGTTTCTATATCAATTAGCACGACGACGTACGATGACGCACGTGTTCGCCAACACGAAACGATTATGCTCATAGTCGCTGTTTTGATTTAGGTACATCAATTTCTTCATTTTGAGTATTTAGTACATAATTCCTCTTATTTATGTACCTATACTCAAATCTTAAATAATATATTAAAGCCGATTGTTTACGGCTTTATTTAGATGACAAATTTTCAGTTTTTGACGTTTTTTATGTTTAAGATTTATAAGACCTTGAAATATGTATTTTAAGTATACTTAAGAAGAGTCATAAAATGAAAACTTACCGTCAAAACAAAGCGGTAAACAAACCAAATATTAAAGATACCTTTAAGATTTGATAATAAATAAGGCGGATTATGTACATTCTAATTAGATATTCTTATTCGGGTCGCACGTACTTGCCCATGTCTTCAACAGCGGGGTATTAATATAAAATATTAAGAAACTCAAAAAAGGTTTTGTTCTTAAACTGAAAATTTCAATTGAAAAAGAGTTTTCTAGTATAAAATTTAAATTTATGAAAAATTTTTGTTTTGAAAATCGTTAGAGCGATTTTGTTTTTTTTTTAATAATTTTGTATTAATCAAATTTTTTGAAAATTCTTGAAAAATAAATTTGGTATGTCAGTTTTTAGGTTTTATAAAGATACATGTGAAATCTGGAATTTTGAAAAAAAGCAAACAAAAATTTTTAATATTGTGAAATAAAAAAAAAAAAATTTTTTCGTTGATCAATCAAGAAGAACATAGAGAACAAAAAACAAACATTGTCGATTTTTGCTCAACAAAATTGAATGGCTACTAAGGTTAATTTTGACTTAAAAAAAATAATAAAAAAAACATCCGTCATGAATTCGCTAAAAACACTAACTTCTTCTTTTAAGAATTTTTTAAACATTTTATTTAGAAGAAGAAAACAATTCTTTACGAAAAAATAGATCTAAGGATTTTACAAATCTTTTTCTTTTTATAACTTCAATTTAATATTTAAAACTGAACATAAATTGTAATTTCAATAATTGTGAAAGCAGTTTTAACTTTACCTATATTTAAATTTTCACTAAAAATATTTTTCGAGTTTCTTAATTATTTTGATTTTTGTATTTTAATATTTGTTTTAAATCATAACTGTCGGACATTATGTGTTGTTATTTTATTTTTTTTTTGAAATATATAAAATTAACATTTTTCCTTACTAAAAATTTTATCATAAATTAAAAAAAAAAACTTTTGAACAACAACAGTTTTGAGTTTTTTTTTTATTATTGTCTTAACTTTTCCGAGGGTCGTAGGTAAACCAAGGATGAGGACCAGGAATCGCCACTGATAGGTGCTTCTCCGGACCAAAAAGTTTCCATAGCCATCCTTGGGCATTTCTTTTTTTAAGGCGGAGGAGTACCTACTTCGAAATTGATTTTTTCTTTCCCTTCCTCAGGTGAACACTGCATTGGGTTATGAAATCACTCTAAAACGAACGGATCCTTGCTTTGATAATTTTATCTCGAGGAGGCTCCATGAAGTAAGGTTCCTAGTTGCTATTTTGCTTGACCCTTCTCACATTGTGTCTTAAAAGTCCAAATTTGGCAGCCAGTAATCATAACTTACCTAAGAAGTAATAGTCGTTTCGATAACGCAATGAATTTCAGTTGCCAAGAGCTCGATTATTTTAATGATATTATTTGTAAGAAACATGAGTTCACAATTTCACACGAATTCAATACGTGCCTGGTTTTTCCCATATCGTTTTATTTTTCTATCCCTTAAGTGTTTAATGATCCATACTCAATTGCTTCCATACCATACTTCACTACTACTAGCGACAAGCAAGGCGCTGACAGCACAAAAAAGAACAGAATCTATAGTCTACCTCAACAATAGTGTAGCAAAGCATAGAAAAACTATAAAATGATTTTTAAGCCAAACTTTGTCGACTAGAACTTTTGAAATTCAAAAAGTCCTATCTTCATTGAAAACACATACCTACATACAACAAGTGATGATATGCTCTAAAGCTGTAGGTTACCACGGTCGGGTCGGTCGGTACCCCTAATTGATAGCTAGATGAAGTGGAACTGAGGAAGGTACATTCTACAAGCAAAAAACTTCTACCTTAGCTAAAGTTTTGTAGTGTAGAGTGAAAATCGTTTTTTTCGATTTTTCTTGTAAGTGGGGATTTTTTTCTTCCTCTCTTTTCACACTATTCCTTATTTTATTTGTTGATTTTGTCAGCCTAAATAATTGCGAACCAAAATAAGTGCCTTTTATGTGCGAATACCCCAAATTTATGGAATAAGAACATGTCAACGCAATAATCAGGCCACTATCCCAAAGCCAAATAAAGCCTTAGAGAATCAAATTCCACAATTTCCACGAAAAAATTGATGGATTGAAGAAAGAAACTCCAACACAGATTTGTTAAGTTCGTTCAATTTAGGTTAAAACTACAGGGACCATGGGAATTAAATAGGGTAATTTAGTGCTCTCAAAAGAAACGCAACAAACTTCTAGTATTTCTGCTTGCTCATTTATTTCTGTTAACCAACTCCTCGGGGGTAATTTACGGACACATCACCCCAGGGCAGAAACTTTTCTTTTTGCCTAATTCGTATGTGACTCGCATTTAACCTAAATTGTGTACCAAAAGTTGATATCCAAGAACCCAACTTCTTTTCTGTATCATTCTATATTGAGGACAAAATACATTAAGCACTAACCAGAACATATGAATTGGTTTTAGCCATTTCATTTTCATAATCAAATTCGAGGAAAAAAAGAGCACCAAGAAAAACCAATACAACCATCATCGAAGGAAGGAAGAGAGGAAATACGAAAAGAGAGTCCTTGAAACAGCCACAGAACACAGAATTCAAATTATGTGCAAATTTAATTTTATACTTTTCTTTCCCTTTTAAACGACAAAAATATGAAAAAAGAAACAGGAAATAGAATAAGGAACCAAACGAACCCGAACTAACTGTAAAAATTTCCATAAGCTTAATGGCGGTTAGCACGTGATGCTGGATGGATATCACAATTCAGGACATTCTCGACATCACGCAAGGCATAAAGAAGAGTTTCCTTATAGTTTTACTTGCTTATGGTGGAGTTTTTCATGCTCCTTTATTATTTATAGAGGAAAACAGGGAAACGAGTAGCAGGTTATGGGATTTTTTTCTGTGGAATGCATTCGTAAAATAACTTCATGATTCTTGTGTTTTCACGATTTTGTCATATATTTTTAAGACATTGCAGTTTTATTTTTTTACCCAATAAACTTTCAAAATCATCAAAAACTCAACTTAATATTAACTTAACTTTTTATATGGTTTTACCAAAATGGTTTTTCCGAAATTGAGATGGTAAATTTTAGCTCTTCATGTGATGTCCGTGAGTTTGCAAAGCGTCTATTTCCACCCATTATAGTCTTCCATTTAAACATCATTCAATTCATTGATGATGATTTATATTTATAATAAATATTTAGGTTTTTTTGGTCAATTTGTTGTTTAATGCAAATAAAAAAACTTTATCTCATCTTTTCCCAACGTTTCGTTGTTAATGTGTTTAATGTTGTTCACAACTTCTTCAGGGGTTTTTATTATAGATCTTTAATGTAAACATTGAAACAAAGGAAAATTTATTACGTTTGATATTGACTATGGATTTTCTTAACTTAAATTGGACTTAAATAAGAATTCACAAAATTATTTAATAAATTAACATTGAAACGAACAAAAGACTGTATTTATGCTCCGTCGTTCTTATTCCTAGTTGTCTCTTTGTTTTCCCGATATTGGTAAGATTGCACTCTTCTTATTCTGTCCCACCGCAGCATACTTCATAAACAACATTATGTTGTTGGTTTTTTTCAATCGGTGCTTTGGTGTTCGTGAAAATATTTCTGAGTGTGACGTTGGGCTTATAAGCATAATATGTTGCATTCTCTTGTTTTAAATCCATATATCATTCAATTCATGTTTCTCATGATTATCAAAAAATTCAAAGTTTAAATTTTTATCACAAAATGGGATCCTTGCTGCTAAACGAAGGGCAGATGCGGAGAGGCACGTTATGAATAGAATCACCCCAATTCAAATACAATCACAAACAATTTTCTAAATGTATCAACAGAAAAATTTCTCATGATAAAACAACGTTTGTCGGGTTAGCTAGTATTGTAATAATTATTTTAGTTGGAAATAATGTGTAACATACTTATTGTCGACCTCAGTCTTGGAAGCTAGTTTTAACTTCCCAGATGAAGTTATTGTAATGGGGCCGATTTTTTGAATTTGTTTTGCGTATCTCCATGTTTCGAGGTCACTAGAATACGAATCAACCCTTTCTATCATGATGGCTGTGTGTGGGTATGTATTTTCGTATGTGCGTATGTTCGCATGCGGCATTGCATTGTTAAGAGCTGATTAGGTTTTGAGCGAAATCGGCTTAGCGGTTATTTAATGGGGTTAAAAAAAACTAAGTCAAACCTATTATGAGGAAAATTAGGCTAATTTCAGCAAAAATTGCAACAATAGTTCAAAAAATCTTATTTATAAATGTAATAAAAATATACTATTTGTCAATAATCTATATATAGGGTGTCCCAAAATTCAACGATAAGCCGGAACCAGGGGGTGGCCCTATTCATGAATCAGACGCCATTTTGTTTCAAATTACAACAAAAAATGTAAATTCTCAAATATCTCTTGACATTTTTTGCTACTGTGACCACAAATTTTCATTAATTTTTGATTTTATATTTTTATCAGAATCTTAAAACATATAGCATCCTTTCCTAGTTTCCAAAAATTCAAAAATTTTAGCGGTTTTTCCACGACAATTAATCAAAAAAGTTTTTTTCCATAAAATTTTAATTTTTTTTTAGTTTCAGTCCACTTTCAGTCATCGTGGTTATAAAAAAATGTATGGACTCTACCATGGCGTCTTTTTTTAAAAATTGGTAAAACACTTTGGCTAGACTTGCCAGAAAAAGAAGTAATGCATACTTTTTCATAACAACAACCGATTGTTATGTTTCTCTAAATGCAAGAGGTATTAGGGTAGAAGGTTTAGAAAAAATAAAATGTATGTTTTTCAAATGCAATGAAATGACAAACGGTGCCAATGTTAAAAAAACATATTTTTTTCACTACAACAAAATAAAAACAAATCTGATCAATATCAAATATTATATTTGTCAAATCTAAGATTTCTTAAACTGAAAATTTATTTTGACGAAGGCGACACAAAAAAAGTAATAAAAAATTGCTGATGGGTTTATCATCATCATCATTGTCGGCCTGGTGAGTTAAGTTTCCCCCTTCGTCTGCGCTACAACCGGAATCCGGTCTGGGCCTCCAAGTTCTAGGCAAGTTCTTCCATGTATGTAAGTATGTATCCCAACGCCATTCAGGCTTTGGGCGTCCTGCTCTACGCCATCCTTTAAGCGCAAATTTGATCTTCCGCGCTGCCTCCTAATATGAGGCAAAGGATTTGTATCGCAAAGGACTTTCCAGGCCGGTTTGTCTCGCTCATGCGAGCTATGTATGTGTCTAGCCCACCATCAAGTCTTCTTCGCGGTAGGTTCTGTTGGACTAGAGCAGCCGCCCCCGTATTTCTTCGTCCATCGGCTACTACTACTGACCGAAGCTAACTCATGCTCTTCCACCAATAGTTGTCTGACGATAGTCCCCCTGATAGATGTTCCAGAGTCACGGATTGCTTTCTCAAACGACAGCTGTGCATTTTCTCACGCTTAAGTTTGAGTGCATGTTGAAGAAGAGGGCAATTTCACAATGTAAGGGATTCATAAATGTTAATTGAAGAAATTCTGTTGATGTCCACACCAGCAATGTTCATTCCAATTTCAAGAAGAAGTTGTAGTTGCCGATCAATCTCAGAACAAGACTTTTGTCACTAGGCGAGTAGAACTTAACTTGAGCTCCAATTTTCATAAAATTGCAAAGTTTGTTTAAAATTGTATGCATATTTTAATTTGGTGTTATTGGTATTCCATGTATACTGTACCTATACAGAACATCAGCAATTGTTTCTTTAAGTTGCTGTTGTTCAGAAACGTAAAGTTATAACCCACTATCGTTGAGATATAACTTCCCCAGAAAAAAGTAAAGATATATTTCCCACTTGAGGTGGAGTTAGTTCCCTGCACCGTTTGGACATACATAGGTATTGTTGTTATATTTAATAATTCTTTGATTAACAAAAAGCATGATCTACATATATATATAAAAATCCTGTTCGTGTGTAACCTAATAACTCACAAACGACTGGACGAATTTGGCTAATTTCTTTTTTATTTTGTTCGTGTTAGTCTGTGGATGAAACTAAGGGAATATTTTTTAAAATTATTTGCATGTTATTGCAGGTGCATTGATTTTCAAATGGAAACCTGGAAAATTTCAAAATGGGTTTTCGATTGGAAAATAGAAAGTTCTTGATGAAAAAATCGGAAAACTCATCGGTTTTCAAAGGAAAAATTGCATATTGCAGGTGCATTCGTTTTCAAATGGAAAACTGGAAAATTTCAAAATGGGTTTTCGAATGGAAAACAGAAAGTTGTTAATGAAAAACTAGGAAAACTCATTGGTTTTCCAAGGGAAAATTGTTATTGGAGTTGCTCTGAAGGGTAGCGAGACGAAGTTCGCGGGGTCAGCTAGTCTTATATATAAAAATGAATCGCAAAATGTGTTCGTAAGCGCATAACTCAAAAACGCCTGGACCAATTTGGCCAATTCTTTTTTTATGTGTTGGTTGAAGTTCAAATATGGTTTTTACGGCGAGAAACTTTTTTTTAAATTACAAATTGGGCCAATGTTAAAAAACATACTTTTTCCACCCCATCAATAAATAAAAATATAATAATTTCAAATATTGAAAATTATGTTTGTCAGATATCAGATCTAAAATTATAAATGTAAATTGAAAATTTATTATTTTATGGACCAAGGCGATACAATTGGACCAGCGCAAATTTAGACACTGGAAAATTTCAAAATGGGCTTACGAAAGTACTTCGGAAAACTCATTGGTTTTCAAAGGGTATAGGTGCATTGGCTTTAAGATGGAAAATTGCATATTATCGCATGTGCATTGGTTTTCAAATGGAAAATTTCTAAATGGGTTTTCGAAAGGAAATCGGAAAACTCATTGGTTTTCAAAGGGAAGATTGCCTGTAATTGTAGGTGCAGTGGTTCACAAATGGAAAACTCTAAAATTTGTGATGACTGATAAGGAACTAGAAAGCAAATAAAAGTAAAAAAAAAATGGAGAATTTGAAATGCAAAAAACATTTGACTAAACAAAAATCTCAAAACACTCTTTCAAATGAAAGGCATTACTTTTGAAATGGTAAAATGGAAATTCGTGCTGGGGAACTGAGAGTAGTTCTGGAAAGCAAGTATAAATAAGAACAAACGCATTGCAAAAACATATCAAATTCGCAATGGAAAACTCCTCAAGAGCAAGAAGAACCCAAGTCATATTTTGCATGGATTTTAAAAAATGGGAAAATAGAAAATTCTTGATGGGAAAATCTCCTTAAGAGATTAAACCGTAGTACTCGCGGCTCCACGAATGCTTACGATAAGAAATTCAATGCTAAATGAAAATCGAACCTCCTCCTAAGTTCTTTCCACATTTTCCACCTTTCTTTATGCTCGCACTTTGAACAGTAAAAACGTAGCAAGTAATAATAAAATAAATCAAAATAAAAAACAACTGGGAATAAAAAATTAAACAATATTCGAAAACTAGAAGCAATCGAATTTTCTCGAGCATCATAGACATACGTGTTCAGGTGAGTTTTACTTTCAAAAAATAAGTGTAACGGGGCGTATACCTACTTACCATTTTGTTTTGTTTTTTCTTATGTCGCTTATTTCTTTAAAGATGGATCCATACGAATTAAAAAAAAAAAAAAACAATGCAGACGATAAACAAATTTGAGGACAATTTAGCAAATCAAAGTAAGATCCAGCAAAATTTAAAACGCCTCAAGGCATTGTGAGGAACTTTTTTAGATAACACCACTACACAACATTATACACAATAAAACTTACATTAACTTACCTGCGGGACAAAATACTAAGACACTAACCATTACACTAAACAATACTTACCTTACACTTAATATTAGAAAACAACAGAAAGAAGATACTTACCTTATAACACTTACCATTGCACATACACCCACATACCTCAAAATAATTACTTCACAAAAAAACACTCTACTTAAAACAATTTACACGACTCTGAAAACACAAAAACAACAAAAAGAAATTGAGAGAAAAAAAACAGTTTGAATTGAGGAGTCGAATATTAAATTTATGTTTTGGTGTTCAGTTAGTTGGTTAAACTCGATTTTTTTTTTGCTCATTATTTGTGACTGTGAGATTTTGGAAATTCTATTCGGTAGACGGCACAAAACAAGACAAGACTCAAAACAAAAATATAAAAAGGAAGATTCTTACCTCATAAAAAAAAAGTCTCATTCCAAAAATAATTTAAGGAAATTGAGAATGTTCGATTAGACATTTTGTATGTAAATGTGAAAAAAAAGAAAATCAACCGAAACATCGAAACAAAATAGTGTACCTATTCTAAACTTGCTTACTTACTTAACCGGTAACCAATCCATAAGAAATCGCTCCCTGTGAAATTAAAGAAACAGTTGAACTTAAAAGGAAATATACCTAAAAGAAACAGAAAGAAAAAAAAAAGAAACCAGAAAAAAAAACCTGGAAGAAGAAAGAAGAAATATATAAAAGACAATTAAAACCATACTTTCCCTGATTTACCATCCTAGACCCAGAAATTGAAAAGAAAATATATCTCTATGTATATAATTAAGATTAATACCCCATTCCATTTGTGTTAAAAATGTAGAAAATACATAAATATGTATAAAGGTGCATATATATATATGAAATTTGAAAGTGCAAAAGAAAAAAAATATTACAAATATACATTAATGATATAGCTTTGGTCCCTTTGATATATATGTACATTGTAGGTACAGTATTTTAACCTTAATAATAAAATTTTTTAAACATCAACGATACATCAAGAAATCGGCGACTTGCACCTTGGCAGTTCTTTTTTGAGGTAAATGTTTGTCTTAACATTATTTATTTATTACATATATATAATATCACAAATAAATACATATATACATATATAAATTGTGGAACCGAGCTACAAAACTGGCATTTGTTTATATATATGCGTTGATGTACATACATATGTTCCCTTAGTTTAAAATTTGTTTTTGTTCAATATTATAAACATCTTACCTGGTATTCATTTTTTTTTGTAATTTTTCTCTTATCTATAATACAAACTTAACTTAACTTACCTTACCTTAATACCTTACTTACCTTTATCAACTAACCATTTAATTTACTCACCTTAATTATAACTTACCTTCTAATTAAACTTACTTTTCGCTATAATGTTAACCGTACTTGTTCCTTCCATTACATATCATTTTTTTTATATATTTTTTTTTCTCTCTTCTAGTTTAACTCAGTATTTCATTGTTATCTTGTTGAATAATAATAAATTTGTTTAACTATCTTAGAAAACACATTCTTTCATATTTTTTTTAAACAAAGAATGAATTCTCAATTAGGTTGAGGTTTCAATAGGAACTAATGGTGATCGGATTTTTTTTTCTATATAATGTCAGCAGTGGAGATGACAGTCTAAATTCTCAACCAGGTTGATGCGAAGGTAAGCAGAATGGTTTAGGAGAGTTTGGGACAGGGTGATGTAGGATTTGGGGCTACCACACAATTCTGGAGGTAGTGGTAGCCATGGTGGTATCGGACCGATACATGGGTGGGAAAATCCTCCGAGGGCCAACAACATCAGGACCCTCGGCCTTGCTGAAGTCGCCCCTCCCCTATACATAGGTCATCGGGTTCCACCGTTAATTTTTTTTGATAGGCATGTTATTTTTTTCGTAACGGCCGTCCAGAGCTTCGACTCCAAGGACTCACCCCAATCCGACGAGCATCCAGCCGGTTGCCAGCATGCCGAAAGGGGGTCGGAGCCTGGACACCCCTCTACCTCCTGCTGCCCGGACCAGCCTCATATGCCTGTACATATGGGGTTGTAAGGGTGGTATACGAGGAGTAGAGGGGCCCTAAGTCCTATTTCGTTACAGGTGGCGCCCAACGTGGGGCCCGATGGACCGTAACATATGTTTTTTTTTGTCATCTAAGGGGAGAAGGCCTTGAACACAGGAGCGGACTTGGTTCGTTCATGGTTGGTGTTTCTGTCTTGGATTCGTTTAATGTAGTTAACATCTCAGAACGTTTATTATGAAATTGCAATTCGTCCGGTAAATGAGGATTGATCTCGATTACGCAGTTGCGCATTTGTCAATTTTTTTTACATAATCTTAACCCTCTGCGACTGACGTGGTAGTCTGACAGACACCACCAAACATAAAATCTGGTATTTTGCCGTTATTTTTTTAAATTTGACCTGTGCGTTCTCAGTACCATCCTGTCGCATGGTAAAGCACGTGTTAGTATATATTGTGAGCTGTCGTGGCATGCGCATCATTTGTTTTGTGAAGGAAAGTGTCTACGAGACCACCACGTCAGGATTAAGGTATGTGTCTGTGAGACCACCACCTCAGTGTTATTGTTTTATTTTCATAGTCCCAATGTTCGTAGTGTCTCTTAGACCACACGTCAGTAAAATTGTTTGGTTGAGGTTGGGTTGTTGTTTGTTTTTAGATGGCTCACTCAAATAACAACAAAGAGTCCTCATAAAACTAAAAGGAACACTGTATATTGTTGCTGTGCTTGCTTGAAAGCAGTATTTCTGCAATGCTCAAAGTTAAACTGTGAAGACTGCCAAAAAAGTTTATTATTTTTCTTTTCAATATAATTTTTTTTTAAACCGATGAATTGATCTCTTTTTTTCATTTTTAAGTACCGTAACTTTTAATTTTGATAAATTAATAATTTTAATGAAGAAAATATTTATTTGGATTTTTTATTTATTTTTTCTAATCGTTAGTTTTTGAAGAGCTATTTATGCTGTGTCAATAAAACTTGTTAAGCCTTACATAATGTATTTGTATTTAACATATATGAGTAATTAAAAATAGTTATGGATAGTCTGAGCTGTAAAATAGAATTGTTAAGGATATCAATATGAGACAAGTTTTTGAGATACAAGCTGTCCAAATGGTGTCTGGTGGACTACCACGTCAGTGGAATTGCAACAAAAAAGTCACGTCAGTCGCAGAGGGTTAAATCACCCAAATAATTTCGTTTTGTTGGGGCCTTAGTTGAGGTGATTTCGACTAAGTTGTTCAACATAAATTAATTTTTTTGTGGCAAGTTCATAACTTTTTTTTAGTTTTATAAGAGCTCTGATGCTGGACTGACAGTCGGTATAGATGCCACTGGATACTGCCAGCCTCATCTCTTTAAGCGAATCCAGGGGCTGGGGCACCGCACTGTGGACGCAGTAGGGCCGTTCGTGATTGGGGCCAATTAGGGACTTCAGTAAGGACTATTCGCCTTGTCCCCTTCAACTTTCCTTCCTACCTTCTTGCTACCTTCAATTCAACTGCCGACGCCTATGACATTGATTTTTCTTATCAATTAAATTTTTTTTATCTAACAATTACCTAACCCACCTAACCTTAATATTTTTTTTTTCCGAGTTGAATACCTTCTTTTGGTTGATTTTTTTTTTAAATTTTGTTTAGTCTGAAAACTTAGAATATGTATCCTAGACGTAAGAAAATGAACCTGAATACCATTCAACGAGGTATGGTCCTCAGGTCGCAACGGACGGTTGGTGACAACGATGACCTTCAAGATGGCCCTGAGACCCCAGCTGTAAGTCAGCCATCAGGATCAGGAGCGTCCCGGCGCTCAGACTTAAATCTTCCCCCACCTTCTCCTCAAGTTCGGGAACCAGTGGCTGGCGATGGCGAGCTCATGACCGGATACATTCAGCAGGTAGTTGCAGAGGCTGTTGGAGCTCGTCGTGCAGAAGACTTTCGATTCTTCACCGGAGAAATGGAAAGGACTCGAGCTGCCCTACGAGATGAGATAACGGGTATTCTGCGCGAAACATTTGCGGCCGCCCCAACACCTCTTCCACGCGAATGTCAGCATGCGGAAAGGACACCTAGGATATCCACCCAATCTCCCTCTCGGAAGAATCTTCCGACGGATGCAGCGATTCCACGTCAACCCATCCAAACTCGAAAAATTTCGGAAGCCCCTCGTCATCGTTCTCCTCTGCGATTCTCTACGCCCCCTCAGCAAGAACCAGCAGCTGACCCCTTGAACTTGGATGAATTCCTTCACCAGCTGCACAATCTCTCCTTGACTGAAGCTGCCAACAACCCCACGTCAGCTCCACGACCTTCCAGCTCTGGATATCGGTTTCAAAGCTTTGATAAATGGGGTTTGAAATTCGACAACAGGACTATATCCATCGACGACTTCCTGTTCCGGTTGGAGAGATTGCGTGTCAGTTATGGAGCCTCTTGGGATGATGTCCTTTTAAACTTTCACCATTTCGTCTCTGGTCCGGTGGAAACCTGGTTTTGGGCGTATGTGAAGACTAACCCGAATGTGTCCTGGCTGGCATTGAAGAACGCTATGGTGGAGCACTTCAGAAGCCTTGAAACAGACTCCGAACTGTCGAGACGACTCTACGACCGACATCAGGGTTCCAATGAAAGCTTCGACGATTTTTACCTTGCGGTGCAACAACTCAATGGTCGCCTCAGGATTCCGAAGTCTGATTCGGAGATCATTGATGTCCTGAAGAATAACGTCCGGAAGCAGATGGGACTACTGCTGATCACCTTCGAGACAAATTCTCTAGCCGACATGGTCCACGTTTGCCGCAAGGTAGAAAAGTACCTTCAAGATCGCGAAACCCAGTTTCAGAAAACCCGCTTAGGACCCGGTCCAGCAGTTCTACCAGCCCGTCGTAGTGCCGTCTCTGAGCTTATTGCCGAAAACCCAGGGGAAGATGACAGTCGTCTCCCAGACATCGAGGCCTTCCACGCCAGAAAGGAAAAGGACACTCGCAATTACACATGCTGGAATTGCAAAGGTCGGGGCCATTCGTTCTTCGAATGCCCAGACCCTCAAAGAGCCCTTTTTTGTTTTAAGTGTGGTTGGGAAAACACCACCTCTCCCCAATGTCCTCGATGTCTGGGAAACGAGGCGAAGAGCAGCTCCCGATTCCGGGGGAATTGTTCTTCGGAGAAAAAACCGGACACACAGTAATTCTACCAACCTCAATCATCAACAACACCGACCAGACAGTTCCAGCCGCTGAGGATGACCGAACTCTCCCACCGGCTGACTTTCTCAAGATCCTACCACGACCAGCCCTAATAGAACCACTCGGACCTTCCCCCAATCCAAAGATCAGAGCCCTCCTGCCCTTGCACGAACGTCAACTCCGCTACTACGAGGCCAGGAAGCGGATATTCGGTACCCAAAACACGGCTATCTCGGAAAAGGTGGTGAAACTGAGGAAGAAGTTCCAGGAGAAGAAGACAGCCTACAAAGCGATCGAAGCAACTACTCTGTGCTGTTCAGATGACCCTCGACCTTATGCTACCGTCCAAATATTTGGAGAGCCAATGCTTGGTCTTCTGGATAGCGGTGCTAGCATAAGTTGCTTGGGTATCGATGGTCAAGAGTTCTTGTTAAGACACGGCCAAAACTTCTCCAAACTTTCTTCTGAAGTTAAAACTGCCGATGGGAATCAGCAACGCATTGTAGGCAAATTCAATGCGGATATCTGCTACAAAGGGATGACGAAAACAATACCCCTGTATTTGGTTCCGTCTCTGCAGCAGAAACTGTACCTGGGAATCGACTTTTGGAAGGAATTCGGCATTGCTCCTCAGTTGATCTCCGAACTTTCGACAGCTCAGTGCTCAAACGAAAAGGATGTGGATCCGAACGCTCACGAACTTACCATAGAACAATCCAAACGGTTAAAAGATGCTATTGATTTGTTTCCTTCCTATGCTGTCCAAGGCTTGGGAAAAACATCTCTAGAAGTACATACGATAGATACAGGTGATGCCGAGCCCATTAAGCAACGTCATTACCCGGTTTCTCCAGCGGTGCAGAAACTTCTATATGAGGAGTTGGACCGCATGCTTAAACTTGGGGTGATCGAAGAAAGCACCAGTGCCTGGAGCTCTCCTGTAGTCCTAGTTCGCAAGCCCGGCAAAAATCGCTTGTGCTTGGACTACAGGAAAGTGAACGCCAAGACCAAGAAAGATGCGTATCCCATTTCTCATATAGGGGGATTGCTATCGCGTCTTCAAGATACTCGTTTCATCTCGAGCGTGGATCTCAAAGACGCGTTTTGGCAGATCCCATTGGAGAAAGAATCCCGGGAAAAGACGGCGTTTACTGTGCCCGGTATGCCCCTGTTGCAGTTTACGGTAATGCCCTTTGGCCTCTGCAATGCGCCACAACGCATGGTCAGATTGATGGACAAAGTGGTACCGCACCAACTGCGAGAAAAAATCTTTCCGTACCTGGATGACCTCTTGGTAGTTTCAAGCACCTTCGATGAGCATGTCGAACTGTTGAAGGTTTTGGCCGGTCGACTGAAAGAAGCAGGATTGACGATGAACGTCCATAAGTCGAAGTTCTGCTTCAAAGAACTGAAGTACCTGGGCTACATAGTTGGAGATGGCTGCCTCAAGACGGACTCCAATAAAGTAGCAGCCATTGCTGATTTCCCTATTCCGACTTCCGTAAAACAGGTCCGACGCTTCATGGGCCTCGCCGGTTGGTATAGACGTTTTGTGCAAGATTTCTCAACGTTAGCTGCACCAATCACGGACACGCTGAAGAAGGGGAAGAAGTTCCAATTTAATGAAGCTGCAGTGGAGTCATTCAACCTTCTCAAGAAGGCCCTGATGTCCCAGCCTGTGCTGGTGAACCCGGACTTCAATAAAGAGTTCATCATTCAGTGCGACGCTTCCGACACCGGAGTCGGCTGCGTTCTTAGTCAGGTTGACGAGAGTGGTAGTGAACGTCCAATTTACTATCACTCTCTGAAGCTCAACACGGCCCAGCGCAACTACAGTGTGACCGAGCTTGAGTGTCTTGCTGCTGTCATTGGAGTCCAGAAGTTCCGTGGTTATGTCGAGGGACATCCCTTCAGGATAGTGACCGATCATGCGAGTTTGAAGTGGCTGATGGGACAAAAAGATTTAAGTGGACGGTTAGCGCGGTGGAGCTTAAAGCTGCAGGGATTCGATTTCAGCATCGAACATCGCAAGGGTACCCAAAACGTTGTACCTGATGCCCTCTCGCGGGTGCATGAGGTAGATGCTTTGGGTTGTGATGTCTCGGAGCTGGAAGATCCTCACGATGTTCTGCAAATCGACCTTGAGGATCCAAGTTTTAAATCTTCGGAATACCTCAAGCTCATTAAAGACATCGAAGAACAAAAAGAAAAGCTACCTGACCTTCAAGTCTCGGAAAGTTTCGTGTATAAGAAGGTCAGACATTGCACAGGGAATCCGTTAGAGGACGACCTTATTTGGAAGCTTTGGGTTCCAGAACAGCTAACTGAACGCCTGATCTCATTGGCTCATCGACCACCTAGAGCATCGCATGGTGGGGTCGCCAGGACCCTGTACCGGCTGCAGCAACGTTTCTTCTGGCCCAACATGGCAGCGCAAGTCAAGGTCTTCCTGGAGAAGTGCGACATCTGCAAGACCTCAAAAGCTCCGAACGCCACCCTTAGGCCTCCTATGGGTAAAGCATTCGTTGCCGAGAGACCCTTCCAGATGTTGTACATCGACTTCTTGGGACCGTACCCACGCTCGCGAGACGGGAACACGCACATTGTGGTGGCACTGGACCAGCTGACGAAGTTCGTGCTGATAAAGGCAATTCGTAGGGCGACAACGGACGTAGTGTTGAAGTTTCTCTACGAGCAGGTTTTCTGCATGTTTGGCGTCCCGGAAACCCTGCTCTCGGACAACGGGAAGCAGTTCATCAGCCGGGAGTTCGAGAAGTCGATGACCTCATATGGGATAACCCACGTACGTACCGCGGTTTACTCGCCACAAGCAAACGCTAGTGAGCGGGTAAACCGGTCCATTCTCGCCGCCATCAGAGGATACATCGACAGCGACCAGAGAAACTGGGACAGCCAACTTCCAGCCATCGCCAGCGCCCTTCGCACTACGATCCACTCGGCCATCAACATGTCGCCCTACGAAGCGCTCTTCGGTCAAGGTTGCCTGGAGCATGGGTCTGATTACCAGGTCTTGAGGAGGTTGAATGCTCTCAACAACACGGGAATACTTCCGAAGCAAGCGAGGATGAATATTCTCCACGCCCATCTTAAAACCTCCTTGGCTAATGCTCACGTTAGGTATGAAAACACCTACAATTTACGAAGTAAAAACGTAAAGTTCGCGAAAGGAGACATCGTGTACCGGAGGAACTTTGTGCTCAGTGATGCGTCGAAGAAATTCTGCGCAAAACTGAGCCCAAAGTTCCTCAAGATGAGGGTTTGCAGACCAGTAGGCAATAACCTGTATGAACTCGAAGACCTAGCAGGAAAGAAGGCAGGGGTATACCATGCCAAAGATTTAAAAAGGGGAAGGTTCTAAAGCCCGTCTAGCAGCCTGAGCATGAGACTCTCTGTATTACGTTCCTTTTCCTTCTTCCTTCAACTCGGCAGACCTCGTCGAAAGAAGAAGTTTTGTGAGGAACTTTTTTAGATAACACCACTACACAACATTATACACAATAAAACTTACATTAACTTACCTGCGGGACAAAATACTAAGACACTAACCATTACACTAAACAATACTTACCTTACACTTAATATTAGAAAACAACAGAAAGAAGATACTTACCTTATAACACTTACCATTGCACATACACCCACATACCTCAAAATAATTACTTCACAAAAAAACACTCTACTTAAAACAATTTACACGACTCTGAAAACACAAAAACAACAAAAAGAAATTGAGAGAAAAAAAACAGTTTGAATTGAGGAGTCGAATATTAAATTTATGTTTTGGTGTTCAGTTAGTTGGTTAAACTCGATTTTTTTTTTTGCTCATCATTTGTGACTGTGAGATTTTGGAAATTCTATTCGGTAGACGGCACAAAACAAGACAAGACTCAAAAAAAAAATATAAAAAGGAAGATTCTTACCTCATAAAAAAAAAAGTCTCATTCCAAAAATAATTTAAGGAAATTGAGAATGTTCGATTAGACATTTTGTATGTAAATGTGAAAAAAAAGAAAATCAACCGAAACATCGAAACAAAATAGTGTACCTATTCTAAACTTGCTTACTTACTTAACCGGTAACCAATCCATAAGAAATCGCTCCCTGTGAAATTAAAGAAACAGTTGAACTTAAAAGGAAATATACCTAAAAGAAACAGAAAGAAAAAAAAAAGAAACCAGAAAAAAAAAACCTGGAAGAAGAAAGAAGAAATATATAAAAGACAATTAAAACCATACTTACCCTGATTTACCATCCTAGACCCAGAAATTGAAAAGAAAATATATCTCTATGTATATAATTAAGATTAATACCCCATTCCATTTGTGTTAAAAATGTAGAAAATACATAAATATGTATAAAGGTGCATATGTATATATGAAATTTGACAATGCAAAAGAAAAAAAATATTACAAATATACATTAATGATATAGCTTTGGTCCCTTTGATATATATGTACATTGTAGGTACAGTATTTTAACCTTAATAATAAAATTTTTTAAACATCAACGATAAATCAAGAAATCGGCGAGGTGCACCTTGGCAGTTCTTTTTTGAGGTAAATTTTTGTCTTAACATTATTTATTTATTACATATATATAATATCACAAATAAATACATATATACATATATAAATTGTGGAACCGAGCTACAAAACTGGCATTTGTTTATATATATGCGTTGATGTACATACATATGTTCCCTTAGTTTAAAATTTGTTTTTGTTCAATATTATAAACATCTTACCTGGTATTCATTTTTTTTGTAATTTTTCTCTTATCTATAATACAAACTTAACTTAACTTACCTTACCTTAATACCTTACTTACCTTTATCAACTAACCATTTAATTTACTCACCTTAATTATAACTTACCTTCTAATTAAACTTACTTTTCGCTATAATGTTAACCGTACTTGTTCCTTCCATTACATATCATTTTTTTTATATATTTTTTTTTCTCTCTTCTAGTTTAACTCAGTATTTCATTGTTATCTTGTTGAATAATAATAAATTTGTTTAACTATCTTAGAAAACACATTCTTTCATATTTTTTTTAAACAAAGAATGAATTCTCAATTAGGTTGAGGTTTCAATAGGAACTAATGGTGATCGGATTTTTTTTTTCTATATAATGTCAGCAGTGGAGATGACAGTCTAAATTCTCAACCAGGTTGATGCGAAGGTAAGCAGAATGGTTTAGGAGAGTTTGGGACAGGGTGATGTAGGATTTGGGGCTACCACACAATTCTGGAGGTAGTGGTAGCCATGGTGGTATCGGACCGATACATGGGTGGGAAAATCCTCCGAGGGCCAACAACATCAGGACCCTCGGCCTTGCTGAAGTCGCCCCTCCCCTATACATAGGTCATCGGGTTCCACCGTTAATTTTTTTTGATAGGCATGTTATTTTTTTCGTAACGGCCGTCCAGAGCTTCGACTCCAAGGACTCACCCCAATCCGACGAGCATCCAGCCGGTTGCCAGCATGCCGAAAGGGGGTCGGAGCCTGGACACCCCTCTACCTCCTGCTGCCCGGACCAGCCTCATATGCCTGTACATATGGGGTTGTAAGGGTGGTATACGAGGAGTAGAGGGGCCCTAAGTCCTATTTCGTTACAGCATTTACAAGTGTATTGTATGAAGCTGTAGCAGCTAAACATATATTATCATTATAATTCATTTATTTAACTATTCAAAATTTTTCATTTCACTCAGTTTCAAATCAATATTTATTTATCAATGTATTCGAATCACTCTATTTAAATTAACTATCGTAGCAACCTTTGAAATTTCATTTCATTACTGAGAATTTTACTTTTGTCATTCGTTTTTAGATTTTCATAGAATAATTTTGTTTTCTTTAAAATTAATAAATAATTTGTTCTAGTTCTTTCATACGCTTTCGTCTTTTAATTTTGTAACTTGAATTTTATTGAATGGGTGTTGGTCAAGTTTGAATCAAGACCATCATCCATATTGGTGACCCCTACGTTGAAAAAAAGTACGCATAGCAAGAAATTTCTCGAAAGTTCTACAAAACACATTTGAAAATGCCAGATGATGACCAGGACAGACAAAACGTTAGCGGCGAATTGCATCGTGTTTCTATCAAGCCACCACCATTTTTGCAAGACCAACCCGACCTATTTTTTATTCAAATGGAGGCGCAGTTCAACATTGCCAACATCAAATGCGACATAACAAAATATCACTACCTCGTTGCTTCATTAGATCAAAATGTTTCTTCACGTGTCAGTGATTCACTTAGAAATCCACAAGAATTAAATAAATATGAAGAACTGAAAAAAGTGATAATAGCAGAATTTACCGACTCTGATCAAAAGAAGTTGCGTAAATTGATAAACAGTGTTGAGCTTGGTGACTTAGATCCATCTAAGCTTCTGAAAAAAATGAAAAAACTTGCGAAAAACCAACTTTCCGATGATGTGCTCAAAACATTGTGGTTGGAAAGACTTCCGGACAACATTAGAGCTGTTATTTGCATTGGTTCAGGCGATTTAACGACGCTTTCCAAGCAAGCTGACACCATGGCCGAAATGCAGAGCATCTCAAACATATCAGCAGTTGGAAGCCAATCTGAAATTTTATCAAGAATCGATGCGCTTCAAAAACAAGTCGAAGAACTAAGAACATCAAGACCAGGTGGAAGCAGAAAGCATGACTCACAAAAGAGAGATTTAAGCAAAGGTCGCAGTAAGTCTAAACCACGTCTTCCACTTTGTCGCTATCATTTCAGGTTCGGCAAGGATGCAAAAAAATGCGTTGAACCTTGCCAATTCAAAAAATTTGACCTCTCGGAAAACTAAAGGAGGCTCTGTCATCGGAAGCGACACTGCACAGAGCTGACACAAATGAAATCCGTCGCTTATTTATCCGAGATCGAAAAACAAACCAAGGATATCTCGTAGACACAGGTGCAGACTTTTCGGTCTTACCTCCCACCAAACATGACAAACCAGACAACAGATATTCCTTATTTGCTGCCAATGGAACTCCAATCAAAACATACGGGACAAAAACCATTCAAATCGACTTCGGACTTAGAAGAAAAATGGATTGGATGTTTATTGTTGCGGATGTCACTCGACCAATAATCGGCGCAGATTTTATTCACGAATTTGGACTGCTTGTTGATCTACGAAGAAAAAAGCTCATCGACACAACAACAAAACTTGGGGTAAGTGCAATTGCATGTAATAAAAAAATCGAACAAATTTTTACCTTTGCACAAGATTTGCCACAAAATATTAAGTCGTTGTTAGAACAATATAAAGAGTTAACACAACCATTCAAAGCTTCAATTTCGCCGTCAGAAACAACAGTAAGGCATCACATAGTAACAACAGGTCCACCAATTTTTTCGAAACCTCGCCGATTAAATCCTGAAATGTACAATATAGCGAAAGCCGAATTCGATTACATGTTGAAACAAAACATCTGCCAACCAAGTAGTAGTCAATGGGCTACACCCCTTCACATGGCTCCCAAAAAAGAAAAAGGTAAATGGCGACCATGTGGTGATTATCGCCGCCTTAACGCAGTTACCATACCTGACCGGTATCCTATTCCACATATTCAGGATTACACCCATAAAATGTGCGGCAAGTCCATTTTTTCAGTAATCGATTTGGAACGTGCTTACAATCAGATACCAATCGCCAAAGAAGATCGCGAAAAAACGGCCATTACAACCCCATTTGGTCTGTTTGAATTTAATGTCATGGTTTTTGGACTACGTAACGCTAGTCAAACCTTTCAAAGATTCATGAATCAAATTTTTCAAGACTTAGATTTCGTAACTGTCTACATTGATGATATCTGCATCGCTTCATCGACTCCAGAAAACCATTTGGAACATATTCGTATTGTTCTCCAGCGTTTACGCGAAAATAATTTGAGAATTAATATATCAAAATGCAAATTCGCCCAATCTGAAGTAAACTTTTTGGGACATCGCGTCTCAAAAGATGGTATTGCCCCTACAAAAGAAAAAATCGAAGCTTTGTCATCGTTCAAAAAACCTACTTTAGCTTTTGAACTCAAAAGATTTATCGCAATGTTGAATTTCTATCGTAGATCTCTTCCACATGCAGCTTTTGTTCAGGGAAAATTGCAAAAACTCATTAAGGGCAACAAGAAAAACGACAAATCCGTCATTCAATGGAACGCAGAAGCTGAACAAGCATTCGAAAAATGCAAATATGATTTGGCAAACGCAGTTCTCTTAGCCCATCCTAGTCCAAATGCAAAACTCGTGCTCCATGTCGATGCAAGTAATTATTGCCTTGGCGCTGCAATCCACGAACTGGTAAATGATGAACTTAGACCATTAGGATTCTATTCGAAGAAAATGACTGAGTCCCAAAAAGTCAAAAGCACTTACGATAGAGAGTTAATTGCAGCATACAAAGCTGTCCAATATTTCCATCATCTTATTGAAGGCAGAAGTTGTACAATCTTAACAGACCACAAACCGTTAACTTTTGCCTTTACACAAAAACCAGATGTCAAAATTCCTCAGCGAATCAATCACAGATTTTCGTCATATTAAAGACACAGATAATATTGTAGCTGATTTGCTATCTCGAGTAGAATCTATTTTCAATGGCGAACAAATTGATTTTGAAAAATTAGCTGATGATCAAAAAATCGACGAAGACCTCGCAAGTTTGAAAGATGACACTTCATTGCAACTTAAACGCATCGAAATACCTGGTACAAATGTTACACTATTATGCGATGTTTCAACATCTCGTGTTCGACCATATATTACTAAAAACTACCGCAAACAAGCATTCGACTCGACCCATAACATCGCTCATCCAGGCATAAGATCCACAGTCAAATTGATGACCGAACGATTTGTCTGGCCAAATATGAAAAGTGATATCAAGCAGATGGTAGAAAAATGCGTTAACTGTCAAAAAGCCAAGATAAATCAACACAATCGAGCAGCGTTAGAGGAATTCAAAGTACCAAGTCGTAGATTCAAGCACATCAATATCGATCTCATCGGGCCATTACCATTGTCAAGAGAATGCAAATACTGTTTGACATGTATCGACCGATATTCAAGATGGCCAGCTGCAATTCCGATCCCAGACGTAGCAGCGGAAACTGTTGCAAGAGCTCTTGTCAGTGGATGGATAGCTTATTTTGGTGTACCTCAAGCAATTACAACCGATCAGGGTAAGCAATTTGAGTCTAAGTTATTTAAAGAATTGTCAATTTTAATAGGTGCAAAGCATTTTCGAACAACCGCATACCACCCGCAAGCAAATGGTATGATTTAGCGCATGCATCGAACTTTGAAAACTGCTATTAAATGCCACACAGACAGCAATTGGACTGAAAGCTTACCTATCGTACTTCTCGGACTCCGAACAACTTTCAAAGAAGACCTGAAAGCAACACCTGCTGAAATGGTTTACGGCGAAACACTTGCATTACCAGGAGAATTCTTCAATAATCCGACAGATGAATACATTGAAAGCGACTTTGTTGAGAATCTCCGAAAAACAATTCAAAATATTAAACCTGTTCCAGCCTCTAGTCATTCTTCGAAAAACTCCTTCATTCAACATGATCTCAAATCTTGTACCCATGTTTTTGTTAGAGATGATACAGTCAAACCACATTTAAAGACACCTAACGATGGTCCTTTCAGAGTCATAAATCGCAATGATAAAAATTTTGATGTTGAAATGGGCAAGAGGGTGGTGAAAATCAGCATAGATAGACTAAAAGCAGCTCACTTATCCAAACAAGACGAACAAGCTATACCAAAGTTATCTTCATCATCAAAAGTAAATTTTCCTCCACAAAAATCATCGATCATGCAAAAAGACACTAAGTCATCGGTCGGAGTTCAAAATCAAAACCCTTGCACAAGTCGCATCGGAAGACATGTGCATTTTCCAAAAAAATACACCGACTTCATCTAACGATCATTCTGGAGGGGGAGTGTATGTAGCAGCTATACATATATTATCATTATCATTCATTTATTTAGCTATTCAAAAATTTTCATTTCACTCAGTTTCAAATCAATATTTATTTATCAATGTATTCGAATCACTCCATTTAAATTAACTATAGTAGCAACCTTTGAAATTTCATTTCATTACTGAGAATTTTACTTTTGTCATTCGTTTTTAGATTTTCATAGAATAATTTTGTTTTCCTTAAAACTAATAAATTTTGTTTTTGTTCTTTGGTACGCTTCAGTCTTTTAACTTTTCAACTTGAGTTTTATTGAATGGGTGTTGGTTCAGATTGATTCAAGACCATCATCCATAAAGCATTGACGAATTTAATGATCGATGGTTAAAATTAATAAAAATCAAATAATACAAGACTAAGTCCAATTTTATTTTCAGAACTATCTAAGAAGGATATGTTAGAAGCCATAGCAGCTTCAAATATGTTGTTAAAAGAAACCGAATTCTTCGAACAAGCGGAGAGATAACGAAGAACTAATAGAAGCAGGAGAAAAAGAAGAAGAAGAAGAAGAAGAAGAAGAAGAAGAAGAAGAAGAAGAAGAAGAAGAAGAAGAAGAAGAAGAAGAAGAAGAAGAAGAAGAAGAAGAAGAAGAAGAAGAAGAAGAAGAAGAAGAAGAAGAAGAAGAAGAAGAAGAAGAAGAAGAAGAAGAAGAAGAAGAAGAAGAAGAAGAAGAAGAAGAAGAAGAAAACAATATGGAAGGAGAAAAAAGTGAAGAAATTAATTGTGAATAGAAACAAAAATTGTTAATTTTCAGAAATAAAATATTAAGGACATAGTTATATTCCTTTTTATACCGATAATTATTAAGGATAGCTCACCCACACATTTTGTTTTTGCATTTTTGGGCAGTTTTTTTTTTATAATTTTTGAATGGTGTGGAATTAATAAATACATTCATTCCTTAATTTTCATTCTCCTACCACTTACCCCTACTTTTTAAAAGCTCTATCACTTCCCACTCAGTTTTCATGAAAATTTCGACGATATCTATCAAAACAGTGTGCCTTGGAGCACAGATAAAAAAAAAGAAAACGAAATCGAATAGTTCTGTTCAGGAGAATTATAAGCAATTGAAATTTAGTTCAAGTGGATATATTTTCGTGGTTTAAAGGAAAAAAGTCTATATGAGTGCAGGAAAAGAATATTTATGACTTTAAATCGGTAAACATTCATTAGTATAACTGACAACAGTTTGATTTGTTATAAATAATTGAAATTATTCATTATGTGAGTTTAAATCTCTCTTTACATAAAAATTGATTCATGCTTGTTTGTTTGTTTGGAAATTTTCCAAAACAACTAATGTATATTGGAAATGGGTGAATGCAAATTGTTGAATCTTCGCAACATATCACATTGCTATACTCTGGGAAGTTGGTCGTGTGAACCACATGGGCTGCACTCATATTTTTATTATTGTACTCAAAATTTATGTTAATTTTATACGGGTACAATCCATTCCAATGAGCGAATCCTAGTAAGTCACTTCACATAATTTTCTCCAAAACTGTTCTAACGATTTAACTAATCATGAAATACCGAAACTATGAAAATAACAACATTTTAAACAAAAAAGTATTTCCTTTTTCTCAAAGGATTCAATGAAACCTCATATACAATAGCAATTACGTGCACGAGCATAAAAAAGGAAAAACCAGAAATGAAAATCTACCACTTCAAATAGGCATTCGAATGAACATCAAAGTCATCAAAGGCAAATACAATACCTTTAGCTTGTTAAATTGTACTTATTTTAAGAACCTCATTGCCAAAAAAAAAAAAAAAAATCACTCTCTAACTTGCGTGTTTCAACTACTTAATGGAATACAAAAGTTTTTCCCACGCTTTTTCGGTCGGTTTTCAAATAAATCAAAAATCCTCACACGCACTTTTAGGCTTGTAAAATTTGCCTCAAAGAATTATTTTACTTTTGATGAAAGATTACCCAAAACGAAGTGGTGGTATTATTTCGAATAACGAGGGTGGTTTAATATACATACGGTCATGAATACGTGCGTGTTACTTTTTTTTGAAGAAGGCAAAGGTAGTGGGAACACTTGTGCACTTGAAAAATCCTAAAGACTTCAATTCCATTAAACATCGAACCTTTGATGGCAGGAGTTTGTTGGGTGTTTCTTTCGCCTTTTCAAAAAGGAACGACAATAATAGGCTCAAATTACTCAGGCATGTATGTGTTAAAGTAGGTGCTCCACCAACTCATCGTATGTGATTGTGTGAAAGTAGGTAAATGGATTAGCTGCCATTAAATTCTGGAATCTATCGGGAGATACGTGTTGCTTTTATGTTAAAAGCGAGAAAAAACAAATTTCCTTGTGCAATCGAATTTTCTTGTTTCTTTTACTTCCTCTCGACATTATTTATTTTCACATTCAGTGGAATTCTTCGGCACCTGGGTGATGAAAGAATTTTACAAATATTTTCGAAATTGTTCGAAAAGCAAAATTAAAATTGACAATAGAAAAAGTACCTTAACTACGTTGGCCGTATGGCCTTTTGTTGGCCGAATTGGTTTGGGACTTTGTATGCTTAGGGAGTGAAGTTTCTTTCAATTGCGTATTTTAAGTTGATGTAGATAACGTTGAGAAAATTTTGGAGGTGGAATTGAATTCAAATAACATACATCATGATTAATTTTGACATTCTCTGAAATATCGCTTTGGAAGTGGGAACGCACATAAGAACCGTTTTCTGAAGAACGAATGTACCTATTATTTTACAAAAAAAAAAAAATCCCAAAGCCTCCTTATACCTACTACCTTTGTATGTATATGTGTTATCAGCACTTCAACACCGACAAAAATAAAATAAAACTTGACGATCGATGAGTTTTAACTGATATGGAAGTACATATTTCTCATAACCATTTTATTATTTTTTTTTTTTTTTAGATTTGCAGCAGTAAAATTTTGTGAACTCAACTCATTTTCCTTAAATTAATTCTTATAATAATTTTGCAACTATTAGGGATAAGAAATAGATAAAAATAATAAAAAGCATAGTGGAAAGTCTTCTGAGGCGCTGAGAAAAGAGTTCCTATATGAACTGCAAAATAATCAGTGTGCAGCGACCATCTCATTGTTATTATTATTATTATTGTTATTATTAATATTTACCTTGTTTAAATTAACTCTGTTTCAATATTCATTTTCGCTATCGTTATTTCATTGTTTATTTTCATTATATATTTTTAGTATAAATAGAAGAAATAATTTAAATAAAAATCAGTTCTGATTGGGAATTCAAACGATAAGGATCTTTTTATATATTTCCCTTTCAGGATTACTACATTGGTGACCCCCGATATATACAAACACTCACACATTTGATTTGGTATCCCCCGACCAACGGTAAGGTGCCAATCAAATCACATACATATACTACATACAAAGTATTCCCCGACCAACGCACGGTAAGGTGCCACACTCATTTATACAATTAAGAATAGGTATCCCCCGACCCCTGGTAAGGTGCCTCTCTTAATACACTACTCAACATATACATCAATAAATCCACACAACCAACGAAAATATCGTGGGTATACAAGCAGAAGGCACTAAGTCATTTTTTTAGGATTTTTACATTTTAATGCAAAGTGGCAAAGAATGATGATATCTGTCTTCTCCAAACACCTCCTAAGTGATTATTCAACGTTAAACATGAATTATTTGAGGTAAACTTTTGATCTAAGTCAGTTAAATGATTTATAATTCTGTTAAAAACGCACTAAAGTTGACTTAGTGCACTTTGGCTGTCATAGAATAAAATACAATATATTGTAATAATACAGCAAGAGAGCATTTAAGTGACTTGGTGCGTTTTAACTGTCATCAAAACCAATAATTTTTGATAAGAGATAAGTGGTAAAGGGGGGGGGGGTTGTGAGAGGGTCGTGTATTTTGAAATATATACAACAATTAGCTGGAAATATCGTAGAGCTGTCAATATTTTCGGATACTTGCGCTGGTCAGAACCGAAATGCAACATTGTGGCATTTTTTCTAAATATAATACAGACCACTAATTTAGAAGAATTGATCAAAATTTTTTGGAAAGTGGCCACTCATACATGAAAAAACAGAAGAAGTTCTTTCCAATTTATTGTGTTAATGATTGGCTTAATATATTCAGGGCTGCAAGAGTTAGAGTTCAGAATAAGTCCCCTTATGAAGCTGTTGAAATGAAATTTGATGATTTTTTTAATTTACAAATGTTAGCAAAAATTGATTAAAATAAGACAGTGGACACCGATGGCCAAAAAATGAACTGGCTAAAAGTAAAAGGGTTCCGGTATGAAAAAAGTAAACGAGGGATTCTGCAGTTCAAATACAATTTCGAAGATATTCATTTCAGAACAATGAACGTTTTAAAAACATTAAAAAGAGGATGGAACGCTGTTCCAAAGTATCTTCCTCTAACACAATGGCCTAAATTGTACCAAGAACCTCTTACAATAAGTGCAGCAAAAAAAAAAGACTTAATAGAGATGTATGACGAAGGAGTTGTACCTGAATTTTTCCATTCTTGGTTTAGGTCTTTGCCCTAGCAATCTAATTCAAAAAAACTACTTGCCAGAACCTTATACATCGGAAGAAAGCGATGGTGAATAGTTCCATCCTTTTCCCTTATTTTTTGTTAAATTACCCTTAATTTTCATAAGTGTTCCTTCTTAATTTTATTTTTATAACTTACCATATTTTTCAATGTATTATACCCATACTCATTAATAAATTTTTTTAATAATACTTTAAGAAAAACATTTTTTTTAAAGGACTACGCACTAAATGTATGAAAAAAGTGTCCCGGTCAAATTCAATGAAATTTTGGTAGAATATACATGATATCATCCTGACTGAAAATGTATGTGGGTCCAATCCTCTAGCTTCAACGGATTCCAAGTTATAGTGAAAAATGTGAAAAAAGTGAAACATCGAGTTTTGCTTAATTTATTAGTTTAGTCGAGCATTTCGCTTTTATTTAAAAAGAAACTAATCCGATTTTATGTGTTTTACATATCTGGTTAAGGTATATGGAGAAGCATGTACAATTGTACATGTTTTTGTTTACTAGCTATGCACGCGGTGTAACCTGCGATAACCAGGATAAAAAGTAGTATTTGTAATTTTCGGAACCCTAAACTACAACTGCCTATGCAGAAAATTATGTCAATCCTATGTCGAACATTTAATCGTGATAAAAAGAAGCTTATGTTATATCTCCAAGAACATATGGACAAAGTTTCATGATGATCGGTTAAGTAGTTCTTGCCTGATAGCGGAACATTTACATGTTCTATTTACATTTACAGTAGGGATTTTACGTAGTTGAAATGAAATGAAATGATGGTACGGTTTGCCGTTTGAGTTAAGGTTTACTACTTTCATAGGTGGATCTTGAATTTGACCCTTAAAGTAGACGATTATATCAGGGGAATGAAAATATAAATCGTTTATATCTAGAACGATTCCTTCATCAATTATGGTTTCGTTTAGTTTGTTAGAAAGGTAGTGAACATTATCTTGTAACATGACAACATGTTCCGACTGTTCTGACCCCTGACTATGCAATAATAGCTCTTCTTCTTCTTATTAAAGCTATCCAAAAATGATGTTTGGTAGCGTTTCTAAATCGAGAATAAGTTCTTAATCTCACTAAGCCACGCTCAGGAATATTGTTATTGCCTCTAAGCATCTCGTTGAGAAACTCTTCTTGCGGTTCTCTTTGCAATGCGTATTGGACATAAGATGGTGCAAGTCTTATTTGAAACACTCCAATAGTCATGCCTTTCAAACATTCTATTGTAAGACGAAGAAACGATTATCTGATTAACTGATTATCAAAGGAGATCCATTTAGTTGATCACGCTTTTGAATTGCCATTTCTGGCCTTAAGTTGTTTTCTTCACCATCAATACGGGACTTTGATCTGGGAGGAAACCTGTGCATACAAACATAGCAATGCATACTGAATTTAAAATAAAATTGAAAAACGTGCGCATCAGCGAACTATCTTTAAGAAATAGTTTTTGCAAAAAAGGATTACGGAAGGAAGTAATACAAATCAATGTTTGTGTATGTTGTTTCTTTTTCGAGTGCATTTTACAATAACGTTGAAGTAAAAAGAAGGAATAAGTGCATGCTACTTCCTTTTATGTACGCATTTAATGTGATGTTTCCTCCACTGACCCTAATCTAAGATTTAAGTTGGTGAAACACCCACACTTTTCACTTTGCAAAAAAAAAAAACATAGAAAATTGCAAAGTGAAAAGTCCGGAACTTTTCATTTTTGGTGAAACACTTTTTACTTTTACTTTGCAGAAAACTATTATTTTGAAAAGTTGCAAAGTGAAAAGTGAAAAGTTGTTGGTGCAATAGGGCCCAGATTTAGAACAAATCTCGACTTTTAAGGGATTACGAGTACACATAGTATAGTAGATGAAAACGGTAAATCGGTAAATACCTGTTTAATTGAACGCGATATAGTAATACACTGAACAAAATCCATGTTTTATTTTTCCCACATTTTTCACTATAACTTGGAATCCGTTGAAGCTAGAGGGTTGGGCCCATATACATTTTGAATCAGGATGATGTCATATATATTTTACCAAAATTTCATCGAATTTGACCGGGACACTTTTTTCATACATTTAGTGCGTGGTCCTTTAAATTTTCAGTTGTAATTGCTTATTTCCCGAATTTTGCATTATCAATTCTGCTAAACAGCATTAAGTCAGCATATTTTGTAGTTCTATTGCAATATTTTCGAATTGGTTTGGCAAAAACTAAAATTTTTGATTGGAAACTTAAGTCATAATGTCAACAGAGCTTTCTAAGTGATCAGATGAAAAATAACCATCGGTATTGAATTTTCACGACTAAGCAAACATAAAATATCAATTAACTCAAAACTATGTTTTTTGACTTAGTGCTTTCTGCTTGTATACCCACGATATGGACAACGAAGAAACTATATCGAAGGTATCCATGAGAATTCCACCTTTCGGGAAGCGGAGCCCTGATCTTTGATTCCACCAGCTTGAAGCCCAATTCCACACCAGCCGAATCACTTCCGGCGAAACGAAGTACTTCACCCTGGTCGGAAATTTGGAAGCTGACATCCTTACTGAAGTCAGAGATGTCATACTAGATCCTCCTGTCACCGAAATATATTCAAGTCTGAAGACCCGCCTTCATTACAGCATTTCAGGAGTCAGAGCAAAAACGACTCCAAACGCTTCTGAGCGGAATTACACTTGATGGAAGACGACCAACACAGCTGCTAAGCAAGATGAGGGGAGCTTTCGTCAGCTAACATTTCTGACGACATCCTCTGAACACTGTGGATGCAGCAACTGCCAAATACGACACAGTCAATTCTGTCATGCAGCCCTAAACAAGACCTCAAAACTTTGGCAGACATGGCAGACAAAATTTCTGACGTCTACGGAAATTCTGTTGTTGCTTCCATCTCAGCACCATCCAGTGTTTCTGCCATCTCCGAACTGCAAGAGCAAATTTCTGCTTTAAGAGATGAAATGAAACACTTCAGCTTTGGAAGAAGTAGTCGAGGTTCTTCGAAGATGAGGAACAGATCCCGTTCTAGGAACAAAGACCAACGACATCTTTGTTTCTACCATCGACGTTTTGGCAAAGATGCGAGGAAGTGCCAAACTCCATGTAAGTTTCAAGCGGAAAACTAGCATGTGGACAGCAACCAGCGACTAGCCAGTCCGCAAACATAATAAGTCGCCTTTATGTTCAGGAGAAATCTGCAAATCAAAGCTTTCTCATAGACACCGGAGCCTCCATCTCAGTAATACCGCCTACATTGACAGAAAAACGCAATGGGCAAGGAAAACGCATCCTTTATGCTGCGAATGGAACTGAAATCCCAACCTATGGAGAACGACTGATGACACTTAATCTTGGCCTTCGCAGAAGCTTATGCTGTCCATTTGTCATCGCTCAAGTCACCGAGCCCATAATTGGATCCGATTTCTTATCATTTTTCGATCTATTAGTTGATATCAAAAATCATAAACTGATTGATCGAAAAACAACACTTCAAACGTCTGGTTTTGGCGCAATCTCATCATCGAGTGCCGCAAATATTGGCACTATAAATCCGTCATCCTTCATTTATTATCTGCTCAAAGAATATGAAGACGTCACAAAAACAAATCTCCTGGCCAAGACAAAGCACACGATTACTCACCACATTCAAACTAAGGGACAGCCTCTATATTCAAAGGCTAGACGACTATCACCCGAACAACTTAAGATAGCTAAGAAGGAGTTTGAATACATGCTCAGACAAGGAATCTGTCGACCATCAAAAAGCAGCTGGGCTAGTCCTCTCCACATGGTGAAGAAGAAAAATGGTGACTGGCGACCATGCGGAGATTACAGAAGACTCAACGCAAACACCGTCTCAGATCGTTACCCCATTCCGCACATTGGAGACTTCGCTCACCATCTAAAAGGCAAGAAGGTTTTCAGCGTCATAGATCTCACACGAGAATACCATCAAATCCCTGTGGAGCCAGAAGACATTCCGAAGACAGCCATAATAACGCCTTTTGGACTGTTCGAGTTTATGGTGATGACTTTTGGACTCTGCAACGCTTACGCTGCTCAAACATTTCAGCGGTTTGCCCACGAAGTTGTGGGAGGCCTGGATTTCTGTTTTCCTTACGTCGACGACTTTCTCGTCACATCCAACTCAGCAGAGGAACATCGAGAACACCTGAGACAGCTTTTCCAACGGTTCAGAGATTATGGCCTTACAATCAACCCATCCAAATGCACATTTGAAGCGTCATCCGTAAGTTTCTTGGGTTACCTTGTGACTGAAGAGGGAACCAAGCCACTACCATCTAAAGTTGACGCCATCACCTCCTTCAAGAAACCGTCAACAGTTCAGGAGCTGGTAAGATTTTTGGGTATGGTCAATTTTTACAGACGTTTCATTCCGAAAGCTGCTCAGATTCAAGCACCACTTCATGCATACCCATCCGGCAACAAAAAGAAGGACAAAACTGTCATCCAGTGGACACCCGAGCTGGACAACGCATTCGAAACCTGTAAAGAAGCTCTCGCCAACTCAGCTCTTCTCGCACATCCAACTGAAGACGCAAAGTTGTCAATCATGGTTGATGCCTCTGATACAGCTGCAGGCGCAGTTGTACAGCAACTTGTGTCAAATGATTGGCAACCTCTTGGATTTTTCTCGAAAAAACTATCACCATCACAAACTAACTACAGTACTTACGATCGTGAGCTTTTGAGTGCTTACTTAGCTATAAAACACTTCCAACACCTGCTCGAAGGAAGACAGTTTGTACTCTACACGGACCACAAACCTCTTACCTTCGCATTTCAACAAAAACCAGAGAAGTCAACTCAGATATTTAAGCTACATTGGACAATTTACTACGGATTTGAGACATGTGTCCGGCAAAGACAACGTCGTCGCTGATGCTCTATCCAGAGTACAGGCGATATATTTACCATCTGCAATTGACTACGATGAATTAGCAAGGCAACAACAGATCGATGACGAACTCAAGAAACTACTCAGCTCAACAACATCTTTGCAGTCAAAGGAAATCACTCTGCTTAACTGTGACAATCAAATATTTTGTGTCTTTGTGATATTTCTACTGGAAAGGTCCGTCCATATGTTCCAGCACCTCTGAGGCGCCAAATTTTCGAAATGATACACAACTTGTCACATCCTAGCGTCAAGAAAACAACCCAGATGCTTAAGGAATGTTTCATTTGGTCAGACATGAAGAAGGATTGTCGCAAATGGTCACAAACATGACACATGTTGCCAAAAGAGTAAGATTCACCAACACATCAAATCTCCAACTGACAATCTCTTCGCATGAGCTGTCCAATCCATCAAAGTATTCCAAGCTTAATTGCTGTCACTTAAATCTTAGGTTTTATGAACTGTCGTTCCATAAGTTATTTGAAACTATCGGGAAGCATATATCACGCCAAAAACGAATACTTAGATATCATGAAACTGAGCTTTCATGGGTACCTCCAAGGATGCTAAGAGTATTAATGGTTGGGGAAAAAAGCTTCTCATTTCAGCAGTTTGGTCCCCTCAATTTATTACACGCGCTCAAGGAATTGTTGAAGAATATAAGCCACTATCATATGCACCCCTTATATTACTTTTTTAAACTGGCACCGAGAGGATGGGATAGTCAAGGAAGCTTGAGAATATATAAAGTTGTCAAACCAGTAGACGTTGACCAACATTCGAGATAGGTGAAAGAACTTGAGAGGACAGTGCCGCGAACTATGTGTTTGACAGATGAGGGTCGACCGACGACCAGGTCGAAGGAATTTTCTTATGACGAAGGAGTACTTTGCGTTGATAAAAATAAAAATTGCTAGCTTTCAGTGTGCCTGCACTAGATTCTAGAAGATAACGCATAACCATACCTACCATTGTCACATTGAAGCTTATCTTAAAATTATGCGTTTTCGGTGTGAATTCTACCGGAGTTTTATAAAAAAGGATGTTCTTTCCCGAGAAGATCAAAGAAACGATTTGGCGTGTATATTCTCAATGAATGAACTAAACTAAAGATTTTTAAGAAATATTATTGAAAATATCGTATGGATGTTATTGATAGAATAGTCTTTATTTTCATCATTGTTCTTGTCTTAAGCTTTTATTAAATCAAAACAGGTTAACCCATTCAACCAACATGTTATGATATCAACAGCCTCTTCGTACTACTGCGATGATTATAATCGATATGACAGTCGGTTGCCATTGATTGATTGCTCACTCCTTGTTCAAAAACTCAAGTTGGTGTCAATTTCAATGTTTCGCTGCCTATTAAATGACACGTGACCAATTGTGACCTATTCAAACTTTTTTTGCTGACTGTAGTATTGTTACTTTGTATTTATTTGGGATATAATTATAGTTTTCAAAAAGTCGACACTGAATAAATATTCAGTAGAAATTGAAAATAAAGATTTATTCTATGTGAAGCAATCAACCGATATACTTGTCTTTTTATTATCGATACTACATTGGCGACGAGGATTTAAAAAAAATATATATACAGGGTGATTCACGAGCGTTGTGCCAAAAAGTTAGAGCGAGTAGGTTGAGTTGAGACAAGAAAAAAATCGTATGGGAGGGGGGGTCTATTCCCCCCCGTTTAGCCGGGAGGGGCAATTTTCTGAAAAATTTACTTATTTTGTACAAAAAAATATCAAAAATCAACGGCTTAGTTTACAACACCGTGCTATACCTTTCTGAAAAGCTAAAGACTTCTTCTTTCACTTTGTTTTTAAAATAAATGGTTTTAACGAATAGTTTTAAAAAAATAAATTTTCAAACTCAAAATTTTCAAAAAAAAAGCCAAAAAAATTTGTTTGAACTAATTTTTTTCAAAATTTTATGTAATTAAGTACTAATTTTGTTTTTAAATTTCAATGTCTTTGTTAATTTTTAGTCGAAAACAGAAAACCGGATGCAAAAATGTCTTTTCGTTTTTGAGAAATAAAAAAAAAAACCAAAACCACTTTTTTCTAAGAAAATCTTTGTTTTTATTTTTACGTACCTGGACTTTTAGTTTAATTTATTAGTTTAATTTATAAATTTAATTTTTTGTAATTGGAGTTTTATGAGGACTCAATAAATTAGAAAAGTATTGGATTTTCCCTGGATTAATCATTTTGTTCATTGAAAACGTCTGCCATTGACCTTTCACTTCTAGCTCTCCGTGCTCTCGTAGGCGGATTCTTGAAAACATGCTACAACTTGGGCGCCATCTATTGGGATATCTTTCAGCGTAGAGTCTTTCAGCTTCCCGATCTCGACAACAAGTTAAACCGTAGCAGAAGTTCCTGTCCGCTAACTCTTCTCGAACATATGAGTTTCTTATTATGTGTTGATGAATTAATATTTTAATTGTAAATGGTTGTTAAGTAAATATGCGATGCCTTTTACTTACCTTTAGGTTGTTAATTGTTTTTTCATTCAAGAAAAATTGCGGTTTAATTTTCTTAAGCCCCCAGCAGGTAGAACCCTTCGCCGGCGAGTGGCCGCGGCCCCAGGTATAGTAAAAAAAAATTGCAGGTCAGTTTTCAGACGTTATCAATGAATAAAATGGTTAATCTATTGAAAATCCAATACTTTTCTACTTTATTGAGTCGTCATAAAACTCCAATTACAAAAAATTAAATTTGTAAATTAAACTAATAAATTAAACTAAAAGTCCAGATAGGCAAAAATAAAAACAAAGATTTTCTTAGAAAAAAGTGGTTTTGGTTTTTTTTAATTTGTCAAAAACGAAAAGACATTTTTGCATCCGGTTTTCTGTTTTCGACTAAAAATTAACAAAGACATTGAAATTTTAAAACAAAATTAGTACTTAATTACATAAAATTTTGAAAAAAATTAGTTTAAAAAAAATTTTTTGGCTTTTTTTTTCAAAATGTTGAGTTTGAAAATTTTTTTTTTTAAACTATTCGTTAAAACCATTTATTTTAAAAACAAAGTGAAAGAAGAAGTTTTTAGCTTTTCAGAAAGGTATAGCACGGTGTTGTAAACTAAGCCGTTGATTTTTAATATTTTTTTGTACAAAATAAGTCAATTTTTCAGAAAATTGCCCCTCCCGGCTAAACGGGGGGGAATAGACCCCCCCTCCCATACGATTTTTTTCTT